>MU225929.1:694495-707120 GCA_018584345.1 Thuja plicata
TTTTCTCTTCATTTCGGGATCGAAACCGAAATCCTAGTTCACCTTGATTGTCAAAATCCCATTTCTCCTTCTTCCATGCAGTTGGCTTACCTTTTGAGGCCTGATCCTTCAATCTTCACTGGGGCATTGTGTGATGTGGTATATATGAGTTCTTGTCATGTTCTAGTGTGCAAACCTTGGCAATTTGATAGGGGAGCTATCCATGATTGTAGAAATAACTTGATCACAATAGAAACGGATGGACAAAATTTTACTTTGGTTCCCTTGAAGGAGGCATAGGGGAGAAGTGCAAGGAATCTTGAGCATTATGAAGAGCTATTGTTCAGATAAGAGGAATACAAAGGTTGATATGGATTTGAAAACTAATCTTGAAGGAGGATCTGAGAATCGGTTGGTGTCAGATAACAGGAAGGGAAAAGTCAAGTAACAAAAGGCTATGGTTGCCGATCAAATGAAGTCTTGTGACAGAGGTGAATTAGTTGTACAAAAGGAAGGAGGAGGTGGTAAGAATCGTGATGTTTATGTAAGGTATGACAAAGAGAATACATAACAGAGTGAGTTGATGGATCTGACAGAAGAAAGAGCAAAAGTGCAGAGAAAAATAGTTGTAGATAAAGAGGATATTTGGATTAAGAATGAGCATGGGATTTATGTCTTGAATCCTGTAAGGTGTTCATAAGTTTCTCTTATGGAACATCCAATTCTCACTAGGGGTGTCTGATGCAGGAGCATCCTTGGGTCATTGAAAATCTTGCATCACCTAAAAATATTTCCTTTCAGTTTTGTTCATGTTTTCCAGTTTTCTGAGTTTTTAGTGGTGTTCCTTTGTTTTGGATCATTTGTTGTTGCGAACCTCAGAGTTGATTCTGAACATCAAGTTTTACTTTTGTTTGGGCTCGCACCTAATTTGGATACTTCGTCATGGAGATATTAAAGATTCATGGTCAGTTTTATGTGTTCTTCATATTCTAACAGTTAAATAGAGTTTTTCGATCTCATGAAGCATTTTCCCGATCAGTGAAGCTTAGTGGATCACATCCTGATGTTCCTGGATCTTTGGACGATGTCTCTCTTGGATCACACATCATTTCTACATCTTGGCATTGAGATCTTATGATTTGGGTCTTGACATATACTTTTGGAAAGACCTTCTTATGATTTACATCCCTGCATCGACAACAATATTCCTCCATAGTGCTGGTGAAAGTATGTCAAATCAGAATATAGTACATTACTTTTTTAAACATTATACTTGATTAGTTTTTTATGGTATTTTCACCTAATAAAATTGTTTTTTATTTTATAATTCATTAATTTATTTTAATAATTCCACAATTAGTTAATTAGTTTTGCACCAATTAACCAATCATAAGTCACTATTATTTCCTGGCTCACTAAATATATTATATAAATTACTTATATCAATTATGATTGGTTAAATGTGTCAATACTTATACACTCAAATATATTATCTACAATAAAATGCTAATTGGAACAATTTTATTATGTAATTAACAGACTAAACATAGTTTTCTAAAATAGATTCCTATAAAAAGAAATTGTGGCACTTAATATATAATGTGAAAGTTTTATGAATATTATTATTTAACTTTTCAAAAATATAGGCATGTAAATAGTAATAAATATAATTATTATTGAATTATATATTTTTATTTTTAAAAATAAGTTGTATGTGTATATATAATTTTTTGTTTAATTATTTGAATCACTATAATATTATAACATAAATAATATATATTAATTAAAAATTTAAATAAATTCATTATATAATTTTTAAAAATATATAGATAAATAATAGTAAATATATAGTTAATAAATATAAGTTTAAAATTATATATCAATTTTTTTAATGACCAATTTTATTTATAATTTTTAAATTTTGATTCTTATTTATTTTTATAAGTATTAAAACTATTTATATAATATATAATTTAAAATCACTAAATTATTATAAATTATTTCTATAGAAGGAAAATAATAACGGTAAATAAAAAATTTGGGAAGAAAGAAATTAAAATAAATTTATGCATTATAAATTTATGAGGACCTTTTGGGTTTGGAGAAGTGTCTTTATCATCTAGAACAGAGCTCAAATGATAATATGACAATTCAAGTTCTTAATAGTTGGTCTCATGAAGGTGTAATACCTATTCCCCAATCATCCATGGATATTGAGTCTCATACTGTTAATCGAAAGTTTGATCATAATCAAACTCTATCTATTGTGCAATCACCTTCGAAGACCATGCTTTCCCCTAAAACGCCAAAGTCAAGAGGCAGGCCGAAGGGGTCCAAGACCAAGTCATAAATAGCAGCTGGTATTCAAACTACTTTGGATGCACGATTTGTTGTAACTAAAAGATCGACAAGGAGAACAAGAGGTTCTCCTTGTCCGAAATGAGGATAACCTCACGGAATGTCAGAGGCATTAATGCCTCTGACAAGCGGCATAGGATCAAAAAAATTGTTGATACTATGCAGGTAGATATTGTTATGCTCTAGGAGACCAAATTATCGTAGGATAGTTATGAAAGAACCATTGCTAAATGGACTAGATGGAACTCCTTGCATACTTCGAGCTTGGGTGCATCTGGTGGACTTGCAGTATTATGGAACCCTCAAAACATCAAAGGCACGCTCATTCATCAGAAGACTAATTGGCAGATGATGAAAATTTCTGAGTTTGATACATCATTCATATTGATCAATATATATGGCCCTGCTCCTACACAGGATAAAGCCAGAGTTTGGGATTCGATTACTCAATTCATCCAAGTTCAGGATTCCCTAGATGTTATTATTGGTGGGGATTTTAATGCACTTCTGTCACATGAGGAGAAAACAGGGGGTATTTATCCCCCTATTAAAACCATTCAGGATTTCAATTGCTTTGTGGATAATAATAACCTTATGGATATCTACCCAACTAATGGGTCCTTTACTTGGACAAATAAGCGGTCTGGCTTTGCACACATTGCTGCTTGACTGGATAGATTCCTTTTGACACAAGATTGGAAACTTAAGGATGTGGATATCTCATCAGACATTCTTCTTCATCCAGGATCTGATCACTTCCCAATTTCACTTAATATTACCAAGGCTCACAAAGGAGATGATAATCAGTTCCACTCCTCTTTTAAATTTGAAAAAATGTGGTTACACCATCCTCCTTTTTTATAGCATATCCAGCAATGGTGGATTAATGCACCGCATATTGTAGGAACTAAGATGCATCAATTTTCCATGAAATTGAAGTTTGTTAAAAGTCATATCAAAATCTGGAATCAACAGGTTTTCAAAAATGTTTTTAGACAAAAAGAGGAAGTTAAAAAACAATTAGAAGAGGTTTATAGTCACATTGTCCAAAATGGTATGAATGAAGTCACTCATGCTAAGAAGAAAGATCTTCAGTCAGAATGGGAGGAGTTGTGCAGTTGAGAAGAAATCTATTGGAGACATAAATTTAGAGAACTTTGGCTGCATGAAGGAGATAGAAACACAAAATATTTTCATTCATCAGCCAAACTAAGGAAAGCTAATTCAACCATTTTTCAAATTGCAGATATCCAGTCTAGAAATCTTATTACTAATGCACAACAGATTCGTGAAGAAGGGGTTAAATTTTTCAAGAATTTACTTGCTCCTACTTCTTATCCATCACCCACGGAGGCACAGGTCAATGAGATTCTAGCAGCCATTCCATGCATGGTGTCTGAGCATGAAAATGCTATGTTGATGGCCCCCTTTACCATCCAAGAGCTTCGAAAAGTGGTCTTCTCCTTTCCTCCAGATAAAGCTCCAGGGCCAGATGACTTCTCTACATTATTTTATCAAAGTTGTTGGGATATTATTGGATGGGATTTATTATATTCAGTGGAGGAATCAAGAAAAAATAAGACTATGCTAAAATATTTTAATACTACTAATATCTCAATCATTCCAAAAGTTAAAAATCCAAAAACTTTTACAGATTTTAGGCCAATTTCATTATGTAATCTGACATATAAGATCATTACCAAGGCCATTTATTTAAGATTGCAGCATCTTATTCCAACCATTATATCCATGGAGCAAGGAGGTCTTGTCCCGGGTAGAGAAACAATGGAAGGACCGTTAGTGGTTCATGAGGTGTTACACTCAATAGATTCTAATCATTTATCAAATTTTGTGATCAAACTTGACATGATGAAAGCTTATGATAGAGTTTTTTGGAAATTTCTACTTCAAGTCTTAGATAAGATGGGCTTCTCAAAAGGTTGGTGTAAATGGATCAAAGCCTATATTTCAGGTGCTTGGTTTTCAGTTTTAGTTAATGGAAAGCCAGCGGGCTTCTTTCCATCATCACAAGGAATTAGACAGGGTGATCCATTATCACCATCTCTTTTCATCATCATGGCTGAAGCCTTCAGTAGAACTATTAATCATCAACATGACTTAGGTAAGTGGAAAGGTGCACATGTTCAGGGTACTAATATTTCTGTCACTCACTCCCTATTTGCAGATGATACTTTATTATTTGGTGTGGCACAAGTCCAAGAGGCTCGAAATATTAAAAGAATATTACACCTTTATTCTGTAGTTTCAAGTCAGGCAATTAATGATAAAAAATCCAAGATATATATCTTTAATACCAACAAGGAGATTGCTGAAAAAATTGTTAGGATTTTAGGATTCTCAGTGGACTTCTTACCATCTATATATTTGGGAATCCCATTTTTTATGGGTTCAAATAAGAATAGCTATTGGTCCTCAGTGGTGCAATGCATTCAAAGTAGAATAGTGGCCTGGAAAGCTAGATGGCTATCATTGGCAGGTAGGATTCTTCTCATCAAGTTAGTGCTTGCAGCCATACCGAATTACTACATTGCAGTTCTTAAAGCTCCTCCCAAAATTATTCAGCAAGTACAAAAACTGATTAGAGGATTCATTTGGTCAGGTAATATGAATGATGCCAAGAAAATTCCTCTTATATCCCTTCATGACATGGCACACATTCCAGCTGTAGGTGGTGCAGGGGTGCATGATCTAATAAAGAGAAATGAAGCATTTGGTGGCAAATTAGTATGGCATATGTATACTAAACCTCAATCTATTTGGTGTAGAATTATGCAACAGAAATATTTAGATAAAAATGATCCATCTAGAGTTTTATCTATTTTGGATCCTCCTAAAGGCTCAGTAATTTGGGACTTTATGATGGCCTCATGAAAAATTGTTCTCAAATACATTTCCTGGGAAGTGAATAATGGTAACATGGTAAATTTTTGGAGAGATTCGTGGAATGGAAATCCTCCCTTATCTTTAAGAATAACTTCCCATGATATTATACATATATCCGAGATAGCTTGGGGTACACATCTTAATCAATATGTGGCTGCTATTTGTAACTTTTTAGGTAAGGTCATTTGGAAAGATCCAAATGAATTAGCATTGTCAAATCAAGATAAGTATAAATTCCAACAAATTCTAGATTCAGTACAAGTTTTTTTTCAGGATGTGAAGATAAACTCTTTTGGGTTCCAGCTCAAGATGGTAATTACTCAGTGAAAGAGGGCTATAAATTACTTCAACAATGTGCCTCTGACAAGACTCCGGCTAGAGCTTTCTCTTTTTGTTGGAATGATGTCGTGCTCCCAAAGGCAGGCTATTTTGCATGGCTTGCAATTAAGCACAAGATTCTGACTAGTGATAGACTAAACAAGTTAAACATTGCCCCTCCTTTTAATTGTCTCTTTTGCAATGAATATGAAGAAATCATGGATCACTTGTTATTGAATTGCACATTTGCAACCCAATGCTGGTCCTTCATATTAAGAAATCTAAACTACAGTACACCATTGCAAGATAATATTTGGAATCTCTTTCAGTCTTGGCCAGTCCTTTTTCCAAAATTGTTATTTGCAAATATTTGGAAATGTGCTCCAGCATTAGCAATTTGGGCCATCTGGTGGGAAAGAAATAAACGTCTTTTCAGAAAATAATTATCTCACATTGATAAAGTTCTGGAAGGGATTGAACGATCTATTTCAGAAGTGACAAATGCAAGTTTAAGTAGTTGCAAATTCAACCTTGTTGTAACTACATGGGATTCTAAAATGCTTCAGGAATGGAAACATCTTGTTATTCCTTACGGGTGGCAGAGCCAAAAGAATTCAATTATACCAATATCAAGATTGGATGTGCACTGGAGACCTCCAAATGAGGGGTTTATGAAGCTTAATTTTGATGGAGCTTCGAGAGGTAACCTTGGAATCTCAGGGTTGGGGGCGTGTATTCAAGACATTAAAGGGACAGTAGTTGCACTTGTCACTTCTCCTTTGGCTGCTGGTACTAATAATCTGGTAGAAGCCCAAGCTCTATTTGCAGGGTTAATTCTAGCTAAATAGGGTAATTTTCGTTCACTACACATAGAAGGTGATTCATCTGTCATCACAAATGCATGTATACATAAAAAGGTTCATTCATGGAAGTTAAAGTATATTTTAACACAAATCTGGAGAATGTTAGATGAATGTCATGATGTTTGCATATCACACACGTTGAGGGAAAGAAATAAGGTTGCAGACTACTTATCTAATTTGGGTTGCGATGGTGTACGTCTCTTATCATTGAATCCATCGATTTTGATTGATGATGATGGAGAACTTAAAAGATTAATTCAAGTTGATAAGGACTGCTGTCATCATTAATCAATTAAAGGACTTAGACAAGATGGTTTTTGGTATGAGAACTTGGCGATCTACGATTCGGTCTATGTGCCAATATCATTATCATCAATGCAATAGTCTGTCATATATTGCGAAGGATTGGAAGTACGAAATGCTGACGACATTTGACTCAGTTGATTACCACTATTCACATGGCCTCCCAAGTGTGAAAGCAAAAGTATGATGAATCCATAATTTGGGCAAGTACAGAATGCGATTTCCAAATCCTCTTGCTAATTAAAAGTCATTTAGGCTACATTTGTGGCCTACATTTCTAGATTGCTACATTCTTCTTTAGCAAGGTTTGAGAATGGCGAAATATTTAGATACTGCTGTGTCGTGCGATTCTTGCCACAAGAAACATAGAGGGTATCATGCCAAAGAATCATCGCATTTGGTTACCACCAAGTGTTGAGGAAATTGTGCTACCAATTCCAGTGGTGGACACGATTCTGGATACCATGTTTATTATACATTCTCCCACAGTTAGGCGGGCTATCAAACAAGTCATTGGGGAAGAGCATTTGGGCACCGCTGCAACACAATTCCTATACCCCTCAAATTTAGTGTCCATCTTCCTATCTAACACCATGGACATCATGCAGTCCCCACCCCTCCTCTAGTCTTTGGCGAATAAGGTAATTTGGCCAGTGTTTATTGCGGATAATAAACTAAATGTGGCTATGCATTATTATGATCTATGGTGTGGAATGGCACTAGTGGGAGGACTGTTTTCGCATACCCAGTTGCTTCAAAAGCATGAATTTTTAGTGACTTTCAAGGCTATCAAAAAAGCAGTGGAAAAGTGAAGCTCGTCACATTTGAAATTTGTGCTTCAAGTTACTGCACGGGCTCTCTGCTACCAGTTGGAGGACAGAGTGAGAAAAATGGGATTTGCACTATTGGATTTGCTTAGATTTTCAAATAACCCACAGCTTCATGGACAAAAACTGACATCTTCAAATTTGGGGCCGATCAATATGGGGGTCGAGTGTAGCGGTTGGCAGCCCTTGAGTTCTTCTCAGTTGAAGAATGTCGAATGCGCAGGGGCAGGTAGAAAGGAGGCAGAGTGTGAAAGTTGGGATTCGGTGATTGCATCATCAAGTATTCATGAAGGGGCTGAGAATATGATGCTTCTCAGTCATCCCCAACTCCAGCATGATATTGACAAGGTGCGGCTGGTAACCAGAGCTGCGATTGACTCATTAGGGCATTCTGGAGTTCGCGGTGAGGGTGTCATGGAGGAGTAAATAGTGGAACGAGTCGAACAATTCAAAACTCAAATTTTGAAATTTTGATATGTTGACATTTTGATATTTTGATGCCCCTTAAATTTAATGTTTATCAGCTAGGGGGTTGGGGGAGGTAGTTTATACTCCTTTTTGTATGAATGATATAATATCATTTCTGGTTGCTAGTGAATGTTTTATGAATCATTGTATATATTTAAGTGATGATGTTGGGTTTTCTTCCTGATTCTTTCCCAGTTGAGCTTTTTGAATCAGTTTATATTAATATATTATAGTGGCTTGCCACTTTTTCTTAAAATAAAAAATAAAAAAATGAACAATTGTATTACGTGTAAATACCTTAAAAAACTAATCTAAGTATAAATGTTTAAAAATTCTAAAAGTTTAGTTTAAAACCGTGTTTGAAATAAAAAAATGTTATTTAAAACTATACAATATTCTTATTTGACTTACTTTCACCAGCACCCTGCAGGAATATGGTTGTCAGTGCATGGATGTAAATGAGGTACGGGTTGGCAGATGATGCCATGGAAAAATGAATGGCATGGACATCCATCCAGAAGGAATCTCATGGCTAGATAGTCGGTATCACAATCACTACCTTTAAGGTAGGTAGAAATATTGTGTTCATATTAGACATGCTTCCTTTTCTAAACTTCTATTTGGTAATTAATTATGAATACCATTAGTTGGATAATTCCCCCTAATGAAAGGAATACAAAGATCCAGTACTACCTATTTTGGAATACATATATGACGAACAATAATGCATCCTAAGGACATGGTGCTAAGTGGAAGCAAAGAGAGACTCAATATTTTTTATGACATTTGAAATTTTTTTAGGGCAATTTTATGACTATCAAGGTAAATCTAAAATATATTAGTATTCTTGCGATCACTAGGGGTTTTAAAAAATGTCATGGTGAGTTTGATTGTAGAAAGTGATGGTTTTAATGTGTATGATAGACCAATAGGGAAATTGGTCGATCCCAAATTTTGATGCTTCAACTTCACATGGAAAAAATTTAAATTCATAAGGTCTTTCCAAAAGTATAAATTAGTTAGAGGAAGCTTGAAAATAGCTTTTAGGAGGACATAAATGTTTATTGGCCTCTAGAAAAATAAGAAACAACTTAGTTTTGAAAAAAAAAGACTTAATAGATGTTTAGAGCAACATTTGAGTTGTAATATTTGTATTTTTTTTAATTAATATAAATGAATGATATCCAACTTACTTATATCAAAATTACAAGTATGTTTGTGTTTATGGGTATAAGGATGATCAAGACACATTTATAGTAGATGAGATGGTTATGATAGATGATCTGTTGAATAAAATATATGCATTGATAGTAAGGAAAATTTCAACAAGTTCAAAATCAATTTATTAAATTCCATTTTAAATTTATGATTAACTAAATAACTAGTTTATTTATGATAAAATTTCAAAGTTAGAGTGTTCACCCTACATCTTGCGATCCTCCACCTCCTGATTACATGACAATGTTGATTCCACAGATATGTAGCTAGCAAATAAACAATGAATATAGTATATGTGAATAGTTTAATCTTATATGTATGGTTATCTTATAACTCACTTTTGATGTTGAGTAGATTAATTTTGGGCCTTTGAAATCAATGCTTTCTAGTCAAGGTAGTCATAGAATTTTCACTTAGGTGACTTTGTTTATTTTTAATCATCAATGTTGTGTAAAATAATGTTAGCTATATTTTGGTAATTTAATAATGGTGTTGCATTTTTAGATGCTAACATTAGATACTCCTAGTATTTGTACCACGATGGAGCATGGTGTTTTTGTAACAATATCATATTTGATGCCTTTGATAGAGGTATGAGATAGATTAGTAAATTCCACATCATATTTGTTGTTTTATCTATCTATTGTTGAAAATTTGCAAGATATTTTAATTTTAGTTAATTTTATCATATGGCTTTCCATAGGGCCTCACAACTCCAAATTGTGAATGTGCCCTTGTTGTCGTGAATGTGCCCTTGTTGCAGGTGAATAGTTGTAAAAAAAATTTGAGTATCACTTGCAGTAAGTGATTATTATTTTATATGTTGAATTCTATATTCAATTTATGTATTAAAATAATTTGTACATTATTTATTGGTTTAGCTGGAGGTCTAAGAAATTTTAGAGAGGAGGATTGAATCAATAGGTTTAAAAGAAACCATCATTGTATGCATCTCCCTCTACTCGACATTCAAATGTGGCTCATGATCGTTTTCCTTCCCCTAGAGAGATGTGACTACATTAGGGTCATTTTTTCCTTGCCTAAATGTAATTTTAGTGCATATATTTTTTATTATAGATAGTTGACAATATACACCAATATGGCCTTATTGCAAGCCTAAATTAATTTCTTGTACATATATTATACTTTTAATAACATATAACATTACATGCCTATATGGATTTTTGGTTAATACAAAAAAAATTCCAATGTTATCCATATTTTCTATATATTTGAATAATCACATAAGTAAAATGGAGATCTTTTGATTTGAGTATTTAAATAAATTTCCTATTATTTTACTCTTTAATCTTGTCTAGTGAGTTTTATCATAGTCTAGGTCTTGGTTGGTCATTTTTTATAGTTTTGATCAAATCAAACAAGAAATAGAATCAAGAAGTGAGAATGTCTTATAAGTATGATACATGTTTTTTCTTTGTCCTATCTCTCATAAGTATGCCCAATTCAACGATAATAGTGTAAAGTAGATTCCACATCAATTATAGTCAATTGAGATTAAGTCAATAGAATATGTCATGAAACATAAGATGACAAAAAATAAAACCACAAGGAAAAAAAAAACCTATTATAGGTTCTGTGATATGGAAATAAATGACTTAGGCTAAGTGTTGAATACATTGTGGACATTAGGAGAGGAGTGAGGAACATAAGGTATAATTAGTATCATTATTCACAAGGATGAGTCAACGAGAATAACTATTAGAAAGGCAAAGCAACAAAGAATGATAAGGCATTGCTATAGGTGATACGCATGATAGAATGTGAAGAATTTAAATCTAATCATGCTAGATTTCTCACATTATACTAGGTGTCCATGCTATTTCACTGAGCTAGTATTATTCCCATTTACATTTTTTAGCCACTATTTTCTGAAGCACACTTAAATATTTATGACATTCAAATATATACATATGCATTATTCACTTTATTTATACTCAAATAGTTTAGTTTAAGTTTTATTATATCTATTATCTTAATTTTGTTTTAGTTATCTTCCACCTATCATTCTAGATAATATTTTGTTGAGTTTCACCTAATATACTAGTTCAACAATAGTTAGGTTCCACCTATAATGTTTAATTATAAATAGACTCGTGCATTGATTAGCTTCACCTTTACTCCATATAAGAATGGACTTATTTTTACTATGTCATTGATGAGAGCATTGTAATTGATCATTCATTCAATTAATGAAGTTGATATCTATCATTTATCCATGCTCTTATTATCTTGCATGATAGATGTAGGTGCAAGGTTATGCCACTTTACTATCCAAGTTTCCCTTTTCTTTGTCTTGTTTGTATTTTGTTTTGTCTTATTTGAACACCCATAATGTTATATATAGGTTTTCATTTTGTTTTGTCTTATTTGGACACCCATAAATTTTATAATTTATGCTCAAGCATTATTATTAATATAATTGAAATATTTTATAAGCCTAAAGATCAAGGATTTCCAACCATTATGCTCAAACAATAATTCCTTTTCAAATAAGCATATGGAGTTTCTTTCATCATATATGAATTATAATGAATATTTGGCCATACGATGTTTCCTAAGTTTATGAGTTGTATTAAATGAAATGACATCTATACTTTTAACATTCTAAATGTAATCTACTTCTATGTTTTGAATTGAGTCATATATAGCTTTTAAGGATTATTTTACGTGCATGTTTGCACAAATCTATCATGAACTAATTAAGAATTAGTTATTTTAACATTTAATTCTTCTCCACATCAAATATATATATTTAAATAAGTTTGTTTAGTTAGTGTCCTACTAGTTCACATAGGCTGATGATAGTAATCCTTCTAATAGCTTTTGAGGCCATGAATTCGATATCTATTTTTAGAGAGTATTGTACATGCATATCTAGATTATATATGAAATATGAAACTAATAAGGGTTTTACATTTGGAGATGCAAATGTAACCTAATAGTATTTTTTATTAATATATCTTTAGGCTTACAAGACTAGTAAAGTTGCCAACAATTATGCTCAAAACAATTAAAATGTCTAGGTTTTCCTTTTGCTCAATAAATTAAGTTGGTTATCTATTATTGTTCTATGCTTATATTTTCTTATGCATTATTCGAAGTGTAATATGTATTGAGTAAATAATTTCTAGGACTTCAAAATACCTTTTCATTCACAATGATTTAAGTGAATGAATATGTTGTGTGAATCAATGGGAGAAAACCTATCTAGGGGTGCTCAATGTTATCTTTTGATCCCAAATTTTGCCAAAATTTTAGGTTCCAACATATCCTTTTTAGAAAAAAAAAGTTATGATGACCTAGTTGAATGTCACTAATTAAAAATGTTGATCTTTTATACAAACGACTTTTCGAAGGAGATGGAAA
>MU225929.1:707196-741628 GCA_018584345.1 Thuja plicata
TATATATATATATAAAATGCTGAAAGTCACTAATTTACATCATCTTCAAATTTCTAATGGTTTTGCAACAATAGGTATCTGAATATGAGGTTTTTTTTTCATAATGTCCATTTTAGTGTCAAAGTTGAAAAACAAGTGGGACACATTATTGTGGGACCACCCTCAAATGTCATAGATATTAGTTATGATATGACTCATTGAATCTTAAAGTTTTTAATTTATTCTTTAATGAATCACATGACCACACCAATATCCATCCAATACAAGAAATGATATCTCTTGACATGTTTTATATAGATTTTTAAAACATAAATAAATTACTTTCTCTATTATTGTTTGTAATCAATTTTTGTTTTCTCTATGTTTAATTGATATAATAGTTAATTTTCTTAGCACCAAATCACAACACTAACCCTAATGCCAATTGAAACCTAATTGAATTCTAATACTAACTCAAATCCTAATCCAACCCCTGATCATAACACCAACTCTAATTGAACCACAACCCTAACTCCAATATGTATGCTACAACATTAACCCTAATGGTAAGCTAACATTATCCCTGACCCTAATACAAATGTGATTGAATCCTTATGATAACCTAACATTAATATTAACCCTAACAATAACTAAACCTTATCTTAAACTTGGACCCTAACCCTAAAGTAACCTTAACTATAAACCAACCCTAACCTTGATCCTATTTCTAATATAAACCAAATTGAACCCATACCCTAATTGAATCTTTATGCTAGGGTATGTGCAGGATCATAGTATGCCAAAAACTAGTGATGTGAAAAAATGATCTTTTCACTCGTCTAAAAGTGTGTTGACTTTTTAGTAGGCATGGGTGTCAGTACACATGGAAAAACCAAAATCCATAGCACAAACCTAATTGGATATCCGATTTTATATTGGATATCCAATTTTTTCCAGTAGAACTTATTTAGGCCTGCGGGCTGCGTTTCTCAGTTTTCATTGTGAAAACGTGAAATGCAGCCCAGGGGTTTCTCATATCCAAAACTAATCGCATATTCAATTTTCCCATTTGAAATTTCTCTCCAAATTCAATAGGTACGTAAAAATTTTAAATTTTTTTGTTAGTTTTTGTTTTCTAATTGAAATTTGCAGTTTTTTTTATAAAAATTAGGGTTTAATTGATATTGTTTATCATTTTCTTTTTAAATTGATTATAATTGTATATTTGTTTTTTATTGTAATCATACATGGACTCAAACCAATCAGAAAATCCTCTCAATGATCCTACAAATAATATGGAACCACCTCCAAACAACTCACAACCACCTGAAAATAATCCCCCACCTTCAGAAGACCAACCAATCTCAAACCCTCAAACTTTAGAGGATCTTATAGGAGACAATCAAAATCAGCTAAGAGGATTTCATACTACATATGCCAATATCCCCACATTGTGTCCCATGTTTCCCACGTTGAACTCCATTATTGAAAACATGGAGAAGCTTACAGAGAAACATAATGTTGCACTTCTTTAGTGCAATTCCATGCACGCCGAGTTTGACAATGGGCTCGATTATGATCAATTTATGAACCTAACTATAACAAAACATGTCATATGTAACCTTTTTGTGGATCCTAAAACTAGATTAAAAGTGGACCCTAAAAATCTGAAGTTGTCAATTAAATGGTGCACAAATGATGCAATACGTGACCACTTTTGGGACTGTTGGTGGATGGTGTTTGATAGACCACCCCACAGCAATTTGGATGTCCCTTTATATTTTCTAAGAAAATTGTAGGCTGAATTTTTGCTCAGTCATAAGGTAAATTATTGGAGCATGAGACCGAACTTGGGCGTAGGCTTAGGTGCTCCTCAGGACAAACCATGGGCACACCAGGTGAAATCCCACACATATGTCCCCCCCTCTTGAGATTTTACCACCTCCTAAAGTGCAACATCCTAATATTATTGCTGAGGCCAGCCCATAGACTATTCGAGTCATTCAAACCTTGATTGATCTACTAGTTAGTTAGAGTGTAGCATTTTTTCCTCCTCACGCTAATGATTCTGGCCCTTTCACATCCTCCACAAGATCACATGTTTGTGTGCCCCACACTTTCATTATGTGCAATAATATGTGCTTAGGTCCCCTAATGATAGTGATGTATATAACTATGTCTTCGAGGTGGATGATACTATACACCATCCTACAGGCACTGAAGCACCTCATGGAGATGTGCATCACAGGAGAGACGAGGAGGGGCATGCAGATACCTGGACTCCTACTATTATAGTAAGAATAAACATTTAACTTGTCACATTGTATTTAATTTTAAACATTCATATTTTTAGTAGAATTTGCTTATAATGATTGCCCACTTATATTTTTTTATGTGGTCCATTTATGTTTAGTTTATGATAGGGGAGGAGATGGAACAGGTGGAGGGGTCCATGCTTTCAGTCATTTCATTTTGTCTTGACACTTCTACAATATATATGTTTTAATGTACTCATTGGCAGCGATAATTTTAGTGGCGATTATTCACCATTTGGCAAATATATTACGTCTATTGGGTTTGGCCAATCGCTCAAACTTTATAAACATTGGGTCGAATGCTCGGGCCCATCACCCCTTTGTTTACTTAATTTTCTCCATTTCTTCTACAATATCGCCAATCGAAACTATTTTTTGGACACGGTAAATTTTAAAAATTTGCTCACAATTTCAAAGCAGCCCCAAATTCGCTTGTCATTTGGCAGACATGTGTCTCAAACCGAAACATTTTTCCAACTTTATTAATCATAGAAAGTTATTGGGCAACCCATAATTGCCTCGAAAATAACATAAGACATGTTCTAATTACGCAGGCTTTGCCAAATATTTGTATACCTAATACCTCCCGCCAAATTTTCCAAAAAGGATTGGTATAAATACATTCATTGATCAGGGTTATTGTACACAATTTGATTCGGTTGGTTATGAATCTCTGATATCTCTATTTGATCGATAGAAAAGTTTCAGGCTATTGAGTGCAATGGCGACTGCAATTGAGGTAAAGGTAAGTGATTATTATTCTGATTCCTGATTTCACCTTAGGTTTCACCTCTATCTGTCAGCGACTCTGCAATTTTGAGTTCATTCTTATTTAGTGGGGACTTATTAGTGGTCACTAGTCACCGTTGTTAGTTGTGGTCACCAGGGAGACCTCAGACATGTTTTTATACCCAATGAATCATATTTACATATATTATAGTCTATTGTCACTTCTTCAACAAGTTAACATTTTTTTTGGCAGCCTTTATTTCGTTGGAGATGTCGAACAAGAATAAGGGTAAGGCTCCTGCATGTGAGGAAAGGAAAGAGAGGCCACTCAGGCCAGAAAAACATAGAACCTTATCATCATACTTTGGTGTTGGAAATGTTTCTAGCCAAAATTGGGAATCTACTTCATCACAATTAGATTTATAAGATTCACAACCTGAACCTACATGACATATTGAAGAAGTCGACGAACCTAATATCTTAGATCACGATGAACTTGAAGAAGATTTTCAAGTACATACCCAGAGTAGCCATAATTATATAATTGACTTGGATGAGGCTGAGAATGCTAGAGATGATGATGGTGTAGAGAAGAAGAGAATAAAAAACAATTCAAAAAAGGATAGAGAATCAAAAAAATATAGGATGTGGGATCTGTCAAGGAATTTTCAAATAGAATGGGTGTCAAAGTATCCATCCATTAAACCAGTGGAAAATCCAATTGAAGGTGAGCCTCCGATAGAATGCAGATGTAAGATTTGCACCAAGATAAATAAGAAGGAAAAGAGGTTGCAGCTAAAAATTGACACCATAGAGAAGCATATGGGTAAAGTTTACGAAAAGAAAACCTTAGATGGAGTTAAAATCAATGATAAGATGTAAAACAAAGGAGGAATCTCAGCATGTTAGGAATGCATAATTATTTGAATTTTAGCAGAATATACAGACAAATCCTGTTGAAGTTAAAGGCTCTATTGAAGCTTTTTTTGGAAGAGCAATGGAAGTAGAACAAATGGGAAAAGTTGTTCAATTAAGTGTTGTCTTTTATATTTTGATCAAAGGGTGTCCTATGAAAAACTACCCATCATTGAGTTCTTTATTACACTTTCTAAAAGTTCCTAAGTATCCTAACAGTCACTGGTCAATAAACAGTGGATGGGAATGGGCAAGTTGTCTTGCCGAGGTTGAAAAAGAGGATCTAAAGGAAAAAATTGAAGAGTCAAACTTTATTGCATTGTGTTTAGATGAGGTTACAACAGTAGATAATACTTCCTTGGCATGCATTCATGTTTATGCTATACACAATTTTCTCCACCAACCTCATCTACTAATTGTTGCTAAAATGAAGGATAATGCGACAGCAGGAAATTTATTTGAACTAGTAAAGAATTCACTAATTGAATATGAAGGTATATATGACATGACGATTGCCAAAAAGTTGGTGTGTGTTGGAGCTGATGGAGCTTTAGTAATGCAAGGCCATAGGGGCGGTATTTGCACAAAGATACAAGCTTCTTGTGCACCCTACATTACTGTCATTCAGTGCATGGCCCAGAGAATGAATCTAGCTTTTGGAGTTGTCAGCAAGCATGCTCCAGTACAAAAAAATTGAAGTTTTAATCAAAGAGATCTACCAATACTTCTGTCAAAGTCTAAAATGATTCAAGGAATTTCAACACTTTTTTGAAGGACTAACTGACAAGAACAAGCTTCTTAAGGATAATGATACCAGGTGGGTCTCTTTGGATGGACGAGCGCATCAATTTTTTTTCAGAATATAAATTTTTGCTTGGTCTAATGGACTCAAGTTGTGAATAATTAGGGAAACTGAAATTTCCTGAGCTACTGCAAAGGTTAAGTAATGTAGAGACACTCTTAATGTTAACATGTATTCTCCCCGTGCTGGAGGAAATGAGAAATTTAATGAACAAGGGCCAGCAAAGACCTATGTATATTGTTGAATATGTTGCGCTGCATAAATTGACATGCATGACACTCGATAATCTCTATTAATCATGTGATAATGTAAAATTTTCAAACTGGTTCAAAATCATAGATTTGGACAATCCTGATAAATTTTTAAATATCGGTGCAAATGGGGAGTTATGTGCAGAAGTACATGGAGTTGAGATACCAATGCACTACATTGCCAGGGTTGAGTATGAGGAACCAGGAAATAACGCCAGGAAGTGACTATCAAGTGTTAAAAGGGAAGACTTTACCAAGATCGTTGAGTCTGTAACTGCTTTTGTGAAACACATTGCCTATGATTTTTCCTCATAGATTAGAGAAAGATTCCCTCCAGTCAAACTACTTGAATCCATGGCTATTTTTTTTCCTTGATATTGCAATATCAACAATTCGAAATATTTTTGAACTAAGCTACTAACTTTGATAGATCATTTTTGTAAAACCAAGGAGTTCAATGGAGTAACTCTAAATGGATTTTAGATGAATCTTTTTTGAGATACCAATAAGGTCAATTTTTATAGACAATGAGGGAACAATATAATATTATGTGGAACCCCCACGAAGATGGATCGGTAACAAGGCTTTGGAAAAATCTAGCTCAGAGCGAGATGTTGACTAATTCAATATTAGGATTTTTAAAGCTTGCTAATTTATGTCTGAACATGATATTGGGGTCAGTGGAGGATGAGAGAGGTTTCAGTGCTTTGGGGTTCCTAAATTCAAATCTAAGAAATAAAATATACAAGAATTTCCAAAATTTATTGAGGCTCTATACATCCCAAGTATGATGTCGATACTTTTCCTTACGATAGGACACTAAAATTGTGGAGGAAGAAATGTCAAACAAGAGGGTTCGACAACATTTCAAACCAAAGTGGGAGTGCTAGAGACAATGATGTCAGTGAATCATGTACTGGTACTAGTATTGGTATTGGTAGCGTTGAACTTCAGTTAAGTGGAGGTATGCAGAGTGAAGAAAATATAGCGAAGAACCAAGGAAACTATGATGTTGGTGGTGATGAATCCAAGGATCCTGATAATGAAATGATGTGGCAACTTGAATCATTGTCAAAGTAGAAGGTCCTAGGTATTATTACACTTATTGTTGTAGTCTAGACTCTACTGTCACTGTCTATATCTCATCGTCAATCATGCATAATAGCACATTCCAATGTCAAAAACATGAATGTGGTTGATAATGTCATCAATTCTACAATTAATAATGGTTTTCATTTGCATTATTCAGCTCATATGGTACAATTCTTGAATATTTTCATCATTTTTTGAAAATATAGTAATTCATATGATACAATTCATAGAGATTCTCATTAATGTATTTACAAATATGATACAATGTAACAATTCATTCATTAATAGTAGTAAGTACACAATTTCAATTTTATTGCCCTTAGCAAATGACCCTGAATTCCCTTTTATAGAAACAAAGGAGAAACAACAACTTCAGGTCGATTAGCCTAATGTGAAGTCTCATAATCAAAAACAATAAGAAAAGTACAAAATCTATGCAACTATACATTTATGCATTTGACATGTTGATTTAGTAAATTAGCAATAGCATATGATCTTCTACATTAATCTTGTTCAAAAACAAAAGTTCAAACTTTAAACTCAATTCAAGCCATTAGAAATAAAATATAGATATGAGTGAAATTACTTTCACATACTATGATTGATGAGATGATTCTTCCATTTTTTTTAGTATGTGCCATTCTGCGTCGTTTGGAAGGTCAAAAACTTTCAAGTTATAGTAAACGACCCGCAACCTCCTCAGTCATCCATACTTGGAAGAGTGACTTGAAAGAAATGATCCATCCAATACTGCATTCAAATTTGTCAATGGTTTGATGCAATTTACTATGCCTTGATGAGTTGTGTCCTGAGGAAGCTTGCCTAAATTAGATGTCATTGTGTCCTCCAACCCTTTTTGTAAGCTTCTCTTCCAACAAATTTTGTTGATGAGTTACTAGGACCAAGACCAAGATTTGGCAAACCAAGACTTATCATTTTGGTTGTTTTTTATGCATATTGGCAAGATTTCTCATATACAACCACAATTTCCTCTCCTTCCCTTAGTTTCTGACATTTTTGAAAGACAAATGTTGCCTTAATTGTTTCACTAATGCGGTCGTTAATTCCCTTGCTTGCCAAATACCTGTCACTGGTTGTGTTCATTTGTTGCAAAATCTGGTTTGCAATATTCGCTCTCTGAGAAAGATTTTTGTTCTTCTCAACGTGCTATTTGAGCTTCCCAAAAAAATCTCTAAGACTTTCATTCAATTCAAACCAATCACACAAAGTATCACCACTCACCTTTATTTTCCCCCAAATTTCTTGTTTTATTTGCTTGATTGTATTTTTCACTTTGTCATTCAAGATGTTTTCGTAAGTTTTAATTGTATTATTTGCCTTCTTTATCTCTTCTCTCAATTCTGACAAGTAGTGTTCACTTTGTTTTCTTATTTCCTCTATTTTCTCGTCCCACTGTTTTGATTTTACCCTCTCATTCTCCAATTCCTTATTTAAGTTATTGTTTGCATGTGTCATATTCTCCATGCTTTTGTAAAAATGTACTGAAGAGCCTTTTGCATCCTCAACTTTTTTATTGATCTCTTCCAATTTTTCCCTCAAAACTTCAGTTCTGCGTCCATATGTTCTTTTTGGGAAGAATTTTTTATCCTTTTATATAATTCTTTGCACCTGTTATCTATTTTTTTCTCCTTTGCCTTTTGATTTTCCAGCTCTGTCTGTAACTTTTCTATTCTTCCCAAAAGCTTTCCTTTCTCTCACTCCAACTTCATCACTAAACTTTAGACCACTTGGTTGGTCATTTTCGACACATTTATCTTGTCCACATTTTTAATTTTTGATAAATCCATTTGGAGGGTGCTAACATGAAATTTTGATGGATCTAACTAACTCTCTGGTGGATTATTATCTCTAGTTGGAGGCATAACAACCATGAAATCTGTCATTTATTTGTTTGGGTTATATGTGGGAAATAACCTATTCGATGCAGGTTTTGCATCACGACCTGCAGCAAATGCATCCCTCTTCAATGTCTTAGTATTTTGAGTATTCCTATTTTTTGTTTGTTCAAAGTTAGTTGCAAAATCATTGAAATGAAAATCAGGTTTTTCTGACACAATTGAATGTTTGAAAGGTGAAATATAACTTGCAGTGATGTACGAGCTTTAATCTATGGTTCTAATAATTACACCATGAGGATTAGCAGTAGTAACACCCTGATCCATTACAAGTGGAGTTTTTGGATTGTTCAGAGGGTTTTGTCCTGAAGGTGTGGCAATTGTTGGACTCACAGTCATAGACATCATTGGCATTGTTGTACTTGGCATAACCTTTTTCTTCTTTACACTGCCTTGATCTCTATGATCCACTGATTTCATGTCCCATGCTAATGTCCTTTTCGGACCACTAGTACTACCCATTCGATCCCCACTAGTGGGAGTAGCACTTGATTCAAATTGAAACAGAGTGCTTGGGAAAGGTGGAACTAGATTTGAAGTTGGAACAAATGAAGGTGTAAGGGTATCAGTCTAAGTAGTACCTTTCTCTTATGAACCTCCAAGGACTGGTGTCTCACCACATTTTGGTGGAGCGGGTGTAGCAAGTGGAAACCAAGGCCCTTGTCCCATGGGACCTAGACCAACCCAACCTGGAAAACCCATTTTTTCTATAATCTCTGCCCTTTGCTATATTTTTCTTTTGTGGACACATCAACTCCACTAATAATTGAATATACATCAATGGATGTGGGATTCAAAAAATCTCGCTCATCCTCATTATCTTGATGATCATCATCATTATTATATGCTTCAGCTAGATGTTCTTCATTCCACAAATTGCTAGATATTTCATTCTCATCCACTTCATAAAGATCTGCAAAGGTCTTTGGCTCGCTGAGATTCCTCCTCATTTCGCAAAAATAAAAAAAAATTGTTGGATTCCAATTACCATTTTTACATTGAACCACTAGGTGTTTTGAAATAGCTTTTGTAGATGGTTGAGCAGCTTCCTAGTAGAAATTGTAGGATGTCATGTGTTGCACTTTTCCATTCTGTTTGTGCAATGCCATAATTTGTGATGACAATTCTTGTATTGAAATATTGTTTTCAACGGCATATTTCTCCATCTCTTTTTTGACCTTGTCCCAGGACTCCATGTTTTTAAATTTTTCTATCAATGATGTTGACATTTGCTTGCGGAGTTCCCATTCTCTCTAAGCTTTATCCCAATTATGTCGAGTGGATCATACTGCCATTGACTGTCAATAGCAAAGCAAAAAATTGAAAAAAAAATCCTATGCCACTTTGAATCCTCTTCTCTCAAATGTAAACCCTCCAAATGAGAAAGGCAAGGAAGTAAATATCATTTTATTTTGCTAACCATTAAAGAGTACATTTGTGCTCTCAATCTGTTGTACATATTCTAATGCAAATAACCTCTTTGTAACATGTATTGGAAGTTTTTATGGTTCTACCATTGAACTGTAAAACCTTAACACAATGTAGTCTTCCATGAAGTACTATTCAACCAATTGTATTTCACTTCCGAGTTGAATGCAATCTCTACAAGACACGAGAAATCTAGGCATCGGAGTGCCTATAATTTTATGATACATTGGTGCCAAAAAGAATTCTACAAAAAATTTATAGTTCCTTTTGTTATCACTCATCCTTATCTGAGGTGCCCATTCATATATTGGATTTTGGACCTGACTTTGAAGCTTGTTTGTCTAAAATATTGCATGATGCTTTGCTAAAAGAAGATAGGACAAGTAGGTTGTGAACCTAAATATCTTTTGTGAACCTCTTTTAATCATTAGAAATTGTTCTTGCGTGCAATGAACAATGTGCTCAATAACATTATATTTTACTCGTTCTTTTTCATAATGAATATGAAAAATCATTTCAAGGATGTTGGCACCCACTTTTTTGTTACTATCCAATCCCAAACAAAATGCTAGCAAGGAATTACTATCCTAAACTCATTGCACAAAAATGTCATAATCATAAGGAGGCTTATGATCTGGATCCAGACTAGAACTTCTTGTTATTCCTCTGATATATGAATCTTTCTGTATTGCATCAATTTTTTCATAATTCTCTGCCAGCTTTCCTAGGTCAATGTGCACGTTTGAGTTTTGTGCTTCAAACCCTAGGTCCAACAGACTAGAAAATTTAGTCTCAGTTATTAACAAAATTTCCTCCTAAGTATTTTTATTAACAATTTCTTTTCTATTTTCATCATAATTTTCGGCGCAGAGCATGCCAATTTCTGGACAAGGGAATACTTGAGGTAACGCCATGTGTGCTGACCAAGCAACTCACGCTGCAATTTTATTTGTCGATGCCTTTACCATGATTTTAAATGGATAAAATTTTGAATCCTTCATTAGATCTTTCCACTTATTTTCAAGTGCAAATCTAATTTCCATGATTCCCTTATTTCCATGGATAACACGATAAAAAATATCATGGAATTCATCAGTGAAACTTGGTGTTTTAACTAGTTTGTGGAAGTATATTATCTATGTTTCCTTTCTTTTCCTTTTACTCATAGTCTTGGTATTTTTTTTCCCATCATGGACTGTGGTATTACTATTTACTTGTAGGAAAATTCAAATAATTCTACATAGGTGACAACTACAATTTATAGGTGTGATTGAAAATTCAACCCTAATTCTACGACTACAATCTAAACAAAAAACCATTAGATTTGAAAAATTTAAAGGGCGAGAGGTAGATGTTCAGGATTTTAGTATTTTACCTAGAAATTCAATATGTGCATACTGTGAGTGGGCAGAGAGCTGAGAGACTCTATTGCATTCCTTAATCCTCAACCTAGAAGTCGTAACCCCTTTCTGAATCTCCAATATAGTATACTAGTAAGAACTAAAAATTTAAAAACTTAGGTTAAAATTGTACAATCGTGAGTACTAAGTCGTCAGTCGTGACTCATGTTAACTTTTATTTCTTCTTTATGAAGACAAATATTTGATATCACTAGGACATGTGTCACTTAATTGTTTGACATTACAAATTTACAACTTCAGTCGGAGACCAGAAATTGAGCTTATTGCTTATTAAATGTTAAGTTAATATTTTACTCCAATTTTGATTTTAATTAAACTTAGCTGAGTGTTAATTCATGACACGTGCCTTGTTTTCGGGGGATATTTGCAAAAAAAAGTGACTATTCCCAAAATATACCCTGGGTCATTGATCATTTCTCATCCAACGGTCATTGGAAGTCACTATCACGTGTCGTGGGTCCCATATACTTTTGGCTTGTCACTTGTCAGTAGTATAGTAAATCATTCGTAGACTCGTAGACTTGTAGTCACCTAGTCACCTCACATGTCATCATCAAATGACACCGATTGTCTGAGTGTACATGTGTCATGATTTCGGAATAGGTTTGCAAAAATAGGGTTTCTTTTCCCTTTCAGCCCAAAATACACCACACGTCATTGATTTGTGCTCATCCAATGGTCGCTGGCAGTGACTATCATGTGTCGTGGGTCCTATTAACTTTTGGCTTGTCACTTGTCAGTAATATGTACCTCACACGTAGTGATTTATTCACCTCACACATCATTATCGAATGACACCGATTGTGTGAGTCAACACGTGCCATGATTCCAGAATAGGATTACAAAAATGGGGTTTCTTCCCCTTTCATCCTGAAATACACCATATGTTGTTGATCTCTGCTCATCCAACGATCACCAAAAATACAGTTACACCATACGTAAAAAATTTATTAAATTTAAATTAAATTAATTATTGAAACTGTCTAATATAAAAGAAACTAATTAAAATATTGCAATCACAGATAAATGTCTAATTTTTACTACCCATAAGATGCCAACTGATAAATGTTTAATTATTAATACCCATAAAATGCAAACTAATAATTCCACTTTAAAATTTTACAATTCCACACTCCCACACATGACACATTGACATGGAAAAGTTAAGTTATTACTCTTAAATAAATCACACACATACATTAAACATTGTTACATTTTTTTGGTTCATATGATATCACACATAGATATGGCAATGGGCATATAATTTATTATTTATCAATATATTACTATTAGTCTTTAGATTTCTTTACAAAATTACAATTAAACAAAATTACACAGACAATCTATTATCTCACACACTGATACGTGTCTCATTTCAGGAGGAAAATAGCAAAATTACAATAATTATGAAATTGCATTTATACATTTAAATAAAATTATAGAGTCCAGACAATCTATTATCTTTCAATAAGAGTAAACCAGATTTCTAACTTTCATTAAGAGTAAACTAGAAAGCTAAATCGAAAGTTAATTGGTCAAAGTCGAAGAGCAAAATTTTTATTAATTATTTCAAGAATTTACATCACTAATATTATAAAATGATGAAATTAAATTTCCATTAGTATGCAAACTACACTTTCGGTAAGCATACACCGAAAGACAAGACACGAGAAAACTAAAGATCAAATATTAAGATATCACCGAAGATGACTAAGTGCAAAGAGAACCGATGACACAAGTTAGTGTGTAAACTGAAATCACAAAGCAAAAATATAAAGTGTAACCCGATAGAGGAACCCGATATGAAAGATACAGTGCAAACCAAAAAGACAGTTTAAGTGCGACCAACATAACAAAACTGAAGGACAGTCAAGCATGACCGATAGACTGAACCGAAAGTTAGTTGCAAAAAGTGGATCTTACTTCCATGTCAGATAAAGCAAGTGTATTCTATTTATAGGATATCTATTTGTTTTAAATCCATTTCTTTAGGAACAAGATACATGAATGTAAGTGCTTTAACCAGTCTAACTGATTTAAAACACATAGACTAGGAGATCTAGGTATAAGTTATAAACCTGATCTTAGAGTTAACATTATTTTTATTGAAACTTGGTGAAGTCAATCCATCTATAAATATATGATGCAATCATTCATTATTATGGATGAATAGATGATGTGAAGAGAGAGGAGAACATGAATGAATCAGACGAGCACATATATGGATCAGATTGAGAGTTTCAAGAACAAGAACAACAAAAGGTGAAATTGGTTAGCAAGAACCAAGAACAAAGCATACCAAGAATCAGAGGTATTATTCAATCACAATTAGGTGATAATCTTTTTACGTAAAATAAATTCGATCTGTATCATAAATAGGAGATTGAATTTACCAAGTCAAATTGTAATTTGTTATCATTCTAACAAGTGGAGCAAAGTGTAAAAATCCTTTCAAGGAAGGTGGATTTAATACTCCAACAAAAAATCTCTTAACCGAGTGCACACTCAACAGTGTTTCTAAAGCTCTTAATAGAGTAGAATTTAACAGGTCTCCACTGATACTCCTAACAGGGTAGATCATCAGAAGTGATCAAATTGTAAGCCTTAACCGACCCCTTCCAATCTACAAATAGTGAAGATTTTGTGGGTGTCATCCCCACCACAGTTTTTACTTCCTCACAGGAGTTTTCTGTGATATCATCTTGTGTTATGTGTCAATTTACTTTCATGAATGTTTCTATGAATGTTCACATGTATGTTAATATTATGATTTGATATAATTCACATCAAGATAGTTTAAATCAGATTGAATGGATATACAATTGATTACAAAGGTTAATTGATAAAAGGGATACAAAAGTTTTAGAGGTGCTGATTCACCCCTCCCCTCTCAATACATACTTCCCATTAATCCCAACAATTGGTATTAGAGCTAAGTCTCTTCTTGGAAAGCTTAAAGGCTTAAGAGAAAAGATCATACAATGGAGAAGTATAGACTTGATAAAAAAATTGAGAACAAAATCCTTGAAATTCAGATGTTCTTTGAACAGTACAAAGAAGCTAGAATCAACATGAGACAACTGCTAGATGAAAGAAAGAATATGACATCTCGCTGTAATGAGATAGATTATCATGAGGAAGAGATACCAGGTTTCTTTGAGTCTTCAGGATCAACTACAAGCAAAGCATCAAATACATCAGAAGAAAGCATCACAAACCTAACTGAAATCAATCTACATCTAGATGGACAAGTTAAATCTCTGAAAATCGGTCAAGAGACACAGATGGTAAGGATGATTGATGTCATGAACAATGCTAGATAGGGAAAGAACACTAGTTATTGATGATAGAAGAAAGATAACAGAAAAGCTACAAGAAAAGCAGTCTGAAATTCAAAGACTTACAGAGCATCGCCATGAGATTAGAAATCAGATTATTCTTATGAGTCAAGAGGCAAACAGATTAAATGTTGACCTCATTGAAAGAATAGAAGCTATCGGTGAACTGAGGGATGAGAATGAAAATTTGAAACATAAAATAAGAATTCAGCAATAGCATAATGAAATTATCAAGAAAGCTAAAGAAAGAAATAAAAGAATGGATGATTTTCTTGAAGGACAATGAAGATTCAACAACAATACCGGTCTAGGTTTTACCAAGAATGGAGAATCATCAAATCAAGATGATCCAAAGAATGTCTACACAAATTCAAGACCAAGAAAGCTTACATGCAATTACTATGGAAAGCAAGGCCATACATCAAATGTATATAGAGGCAAAATGAAAGGCATTCCTATATCTACATCTTCATTCATAGGATTCTGTTATAAATGTAACAAGAAAGGACATAAAGCATATGAATGTAAGTCTGAGATGAAACAACCAAAGAAGGAAGCCTACATGGACAAATATAGTCCAACATGCAAAATGAATGGGCACACAACTCTTGAATGATGGAAAAAGGAAAGGCAAGCATGGAAGCCTAAAGGTCAAGAAACTCCCTATCAACCAAAGAGATTCGGTAATCAGTATGTATGGGACTACAATACTTGAACAAACTGTAAAACATGTGGAAGATATGGTCACATTGCTGCAAAATGTATGAGACAGTGGAATAGAAAGTCTAGAGGCTGGACTAGCCCCGGAATAGCATGCTTACACTGTCATAAATTTGGTCATCTCAAGAAAGACTGCAAAGACTGAATGATACAGACAAGCATATATCCCAATGGAAACACCATTGAAGATATCTGAAGGGAAAGAGATAAAATGTGGAGAAAATCTTCAAGCAATGATGAAGCTGGACCAAGAAATGCAAATGGTGACACCCCATCTAATGGATCTAGTGACATCACCACCCCCACCTAAGCAGAACAAGTATGGAACTGCATTACCCATGTTATCATTTTACATCAGTTCCATAGTATGTTGATATAATGCCAAATTAGCATAAGAAAGATGCATCATGGTATTACTTGTTAAAATATGTGATAACTGTTCTTTTAGGCATATATACCGAAACCTGTCAGTATACACTCAAAGCTATGACTGCCTACATTTACCAAGAAGCATTGGTTAAAAGCAAAAGTTGCTAAGTACAAACCGAGCCTTGTCGGTAAACAAGCAAATGAACAAGCTATTAGTAATACCGAAACTTGTCGGTAAAAGCAAGTGAGTTATTGACTACTCTGAAACATTAAGTTTTCACCAAAGGAAGTAAAGCTTTCACCGAAAAACTTAGTCTTCATACACCAAGGAGTTGGTAAGCATTTATGGCACGTATTTTAGGGTAACACCTATAAATAGGGCAACGAAGACTCATTTGTCACGACACCCAAAGCAGAGCGACCAAAGGTGATTTTTGAGTAGAAAGCAACTAAGTCACAGAGCAATCATGACTCGACCACCAACACTCCAAATAAGTTCATGAATATTTGCAAGCACAAAGAGTAAATTCTACAAGATCGACAACTCTATTTTTCATGCATTTTGTAGGAAGCCCTAAGTTTTTGAAAATGGCCTCGACTTCAAGAACCATGAAATCCAAGAACGCAAAGAAGGATGAGTTCAAACTCATCAAGAATTCAGCATGTGAGGAATCTAAATATAAGATCCATCCTGAGGTTGCCTCACAACCTGATGATGCTGGTGCATTTTCATGCATACCAACTAGGGTTTTACTTGTAGAAGATGTTCAATCTTTCATACACTGCAAGATTGCAGATATAGGAACATCAGAGGTTGAAGAAGATTATAAGAATTTTTGTAATGATAATGGAACAATTAAGGATGAGCACAAACATATTGAAGTGAAAGGTCTCACCAATGCCCTAATATTTCCAAAGGTTTCCAAAACTGAATGGATTCGGTTAGTGCTAAGCCAAATGCATAACAACAAGCTATGGCTTGATGAACCGAAGGTAATAACCCAAGACATCATTCATGTGGTCACTGGTTACCCCATAAACGATAAATTTAAGGCACTAAATAATCCACCAAAGGCCGAGACCGATAAAATGATAGGAGCTAAATGGGATGGCATAGGACTGAAAGTTACAACAATAACCAATGATGAGATCAATTTCTGTGCATGTGTCCTAGGATACAAATTCTTCCAAGCAAGCAGATTGAACAACATAGCATCAGGTGCAGTGGACACAGCGTTCAAAATTGTGAAGAAGGGAACACAATTAGACTTATCTAAACTACTCCTAAATCAGTTGAAGGACAATCTAAAGACTATCAGGAATGAAAAGTCAAATACTTGTAAGTTTGGTTCACTAATAATGTGTATATTCTTTTATTTTCAAGAAACATTCTCATCGGTTGGAGATGTTAAATGGGAAATCACCAAACCGGTCACCATGCAAATCAGTGAGCACATAGCTACACTGGGAGATAAATTTGAGATAGTCATGGATGAATACTTCAATGTATTCAAAGACCGAATGCAAAAGAGGGTAAGAATCCCTGAGCAACTCATTGAAAAATATAAGGATGAGATATGCTTCATGGTTGATACTAACAATATATACATTAAGCATGTTGTACCAAGGACAACATGGTTAGAACCATTAGAGTATGAGATCAAAATTGATCTTGCAACTAAGGCAATTGATTCCTTGATCAATGAATCATTGGACAAGAAACAACCGAAATTTGGAACATATGAAGAGGCCAAGACAAGAATAAAATATGGCCTAGTTGTGAAGAAAATTGTCAAAAAGAAAGACAAGATGGTGAAAAATCTAAAGAAGATACTGTCAGGAACCGAGGAAGAAGCTGAACAGGATGAAGAAGTTGAAAAGGAGGAAGAAACTGAAGAACAGTTATCTGTCGGTAAAGATGAAGGAAAGGATGACTCTGAGGAAACAAAGTCAGATTCACCACCTCCTCTGCCAACTAAGAAACCAAGGACAATAGTTACTTCTCGGACAAGAAGCCAAACATCAAAATATTCTACTCCTTCACCTCTAAAGAAAGGAAAGGTCAGGACTTACAAGAGGAAATCTCCCGCACCTAAAAGATGACAAAACAAGAAAGGAAAGAAATTCATAAGAACCTGAGAGGATTTAGAAGACACCGAGCAAGATGAAGCTGTAGAGGCAAAAAGTGTCAAGGTAAAAGAACTTGACTCTATTGATGACACTTGTGTGTATATTACAAATTCTGGATCCATTACAGATTCAAACATTAGAAGATGGCTGAAACTAAATCTAGAAGATCAGAATAAAATTGAGGATTCCATCATAGAAAAAATGTACAACTTCAAATATGTACCAGTACAATTTGAAGGTAGTTATGTACCAAGGGAATTCTTGGATAGACTATACTCCCATTAGACATTTGCATTGAAGAATGAAAAAGAGATAAGAGAAATAGTACTAGTTTCTCTCATGCCACCTAAATCAAAGAAGGTTGAAATTGATGAAATGATGGAGATGTACAAAAAGGAGTTCTCGCCAAAGCTGAGAGCATACAAATTCCTTGAAGGAAATCTTATAGAGATTGAGTAGGACAGCCACAATAAATGGTGCAAGATAATGAATAGACCTACAGAGGAGGATAGCCCCGATAAAGACCTTCAACAACAAGATATTGACAAGGCAACTCAAGATGACACATCTAGTGAGTTGGATAAAGAAGAAAATGATACAACTGGCAACAAGACTGCAGATGTTGCAGATGAATCAAGGCCAGATAACACAAATGACAACATTATGGACACTAATGTCATAGACATTATCGATGACCTAACAGAGGAAGTGAATAAGGATGAAGATTTCATTGTTGCAAAGGATAAAATTGATGAACAAGACACAACAGTTGATACTGCACAAGTGAATATTCTAGGCAATATGCCAATATTGATACAAGCTATCAATATCCTACAAGAATCAAGCAAGTCACTAGAGAAGGATACTCCAAAGGATGCACGGGAAGAGGAAACCAAAGATAACACTGATGGTTAGCAAGACACCGGAGATACTCAAGATGTAACTAACACTAATAAGGTTACTAGAGGAGATAAGGAAAAGGATGTAGATACTCAAGACAAGAATGCAAAAACCAAGACTAATGAAGCAAAGGAGACCAATGAAGGAGACAAGAAAAAATATGGTACTCCTAAGGAAACCAACAAGCATGCTACTGGCGATGTTAAGGTGAATGTGGAGACGTCTGTAGACACCCGATGAGCTGACACCAATGCCAAGCAGTAGAAAGAAGCACAACAAGTCACTTCATCGAGCACAATAGAAAAGGCTGAGAAATTGGCAATGGTTTTACATTCTACTAAGTCACAGAAGAAGAAGAAGAAATCAAAGAATAACAAGTTATATGTCACATTGGTGAACTTATAGAAATACCAAAGTGTGACCCATCTACACTTGACTTTGAAGCATTACAGGAATATGGAGAAATATGCCAAAGGAATGCATTGCAAGAGAAGCTGAAGAAATAGCATAGGGACTCCATGGTACTGGAGACAACACGGGGCATACTACATCAAATATTGCCCGATGTTGATATTGATCAAAGAAAGCCAATACTTGATCAATTATCTACCCCCACCGACACAATCACAACTCGAAACATTGATGCTGAGAAGGCAATAGAGGAGAGAGTGGAGATGAAATACCAATAGAAGCTCATTGAGAACATCAACCAAGAAGTGGTGGTAAATAAGGTAAAGCTATCATAATTCATCACCGAATTAGATCCAATCATATCTGAAGCTATAGCCTTAATTCAAAAATTGAGCACAATAGACAAGTTCACTAAAGAAAATAGTGACAACATTGCAAAGCTGGATATAGATCTAGCAAATAGTGCACAAATCTTAACCACCGATGGAGACAATGTAGTCAAACTACATTATGAGAAGATCATAGAGATTAAATGGTTAAGGAAATAGTTGTGGGAGGCAAAAACACATTTCAGGGAAGAAGTAACCGAGCTCCAAGCTCAACTTCTACCAAATCTTACATTGCTCCAATAGCATATCAGTTCAGCAAGGCAAATGATAGCAACCCCAGAGATGTCTGTAGCAGACAACATCTACGACATGCATTCAAAGATCACACTCGAGCACATGGCTCTAGAGAACCTCAAAGAATAATGGCAGAAGATGATGGAAGACAAGAAGTATTCACACTCCCATACTTTTTATAAGCTCTAAGGTAAAGACCTTTGCCCTTAATATCAAAAAAGGGGGAAAATGATGAGTACAAAATACAAAAAGAGAAAATGATATGTATTCATTCATTCATTCAGATGGTAAAAAGGTAGATATGTATATGTATATTCATATGAAAAAAATGATATGTATAAGGAAAGACATGATATGTACATATATACCAACATATACATAGGGGGAGTCAATAAATGACTAAGGATTATATTGTTGTATATACTTAACATTTTGATTAGTATTTTACACATATCGGTTTTTGATACTAATGTCAGAGGAGATTGATGGCATTAAATTTCTATTTGTATGCAAACTACACTTTCGGTAAGCATACACTGAAAGATAGGACATGAGCAAACCAAAGATCAGAGATTAAGAGATCACCGAAGATGACTAAGTGCAAAGAGAATCGACGACACAAGTTAGTGTGTAAACCAAAATCACAAAGAAAAAAGATAAAGGGGAACCCAACAGAGGAACCCGATATGCAAGATACAGTGCAAACTGACAAGACAGTTTAAGTGCAACCGATAGAACAAAACCGAAGGACAGTCAAGCATGATTGATAGACAAAACCAAAATTCAGTTGCAGCCCGCAAAAAGTGGATCTGACTTCCACGTCAGATAGAGAAAGTGTATTCTATTTATAGGATATCTATTTGTTTTAAATCTATTTCTTTAGGGACAAGATACATGAATGTAAGTGCTTTAATTATTCTAACTAATTTAAAACACATAGACTAGGAGATCTAGGTATAAGTTTTAAACCTTATCTTAGAGTTAACATTGTTTTTATTGAAACTTGATGAAGTCAATCCATCTATAAATAGATGATGCAATCATTCATTATTATGGATGAATAGATGATGTGAAGAGAGAGGAGAACATGAATGAATCAGACAAGCACATCTATGGATCATATTGAGATTTTCAAGAACAGGAATAGCAAAAGGTAAAATTGGTTAGCAAGAACCAAGAACATAGCATACCGAGAATCAGAGGTATTATTCAATCACAATTAGGTGATAATATTTTTATGTAAACTAAATTGGATCTGTATCAACAATAGGAGATTGCATTTACCAGGTCAAGTTGTAATTTTCTATCATTCTAACAAGTGGAGCAAAGTGTAAAAATCCTTTCAAGGAAGGTGGATTTAACAGTCCAACAATAAATCTCTTAACTGAGTGCACACTTAATAGTTTTGCTAAAGCTCTTAACAAAATAGAATTTAACTGGTCTCCACTAATACTCCTAATAGGGTAGATCATCAAAAGTGATCAAATTGTAAGCCTTAACTAGCCCCTTCCAATAAGCAGATAGTGAAGATTTTGTGGGTGCCATCCCCGTCGCAGTTTTTACTTCCTCACAGGATTTTTCTGCGATATCATATCTTGTGTTATGTATCAATTTACTTTCATTAATGTTTCTTTGAATGTTCACATGTATGTTAATGTTATGATTTGATATAATTCACATCAAGATAGTTTAAATCAGATTGAATGGATATACAATTGATTACAAAGGTTAATTGATAAAAGGGATACAAAAGTTTTAAAGGTATTGATTCACCCCTCCCCTCTTAGTACATACTTCCCATTAATCCCAACAATAATATACATTATAATTATAGATTCTAGACTATAGTCGCACCCCTGGGGCCTGACCCCTACAAATTAAAAAATGGTGTGACTGTGAATCATTGAATAGGAAGTATCCCAAAAAAATAGTTACAAAATTTGTTTCCACAAGGGCACTAGTTTATCATATAACAAAAAACAAAAAAAACACAACGAACTGTGAAAACCCTCCATTTCAAGAATAGTAACACTAAGGGTCTTCCTCTCCATCCCTATCTAAGAAGAATCATTTGTAGAGGATAATCATTGTGAATTTGACAAGCCAGGTGTAGTTCATCTCCACCCCGTCGTCGAGGTGAAACCACTTCAGCAGGAAATCCCTCCCCAGTTGTGGCCACTTTCGATGACGTTTCAGCTGCCTTTCATTAAGGTTCAGTAGGAAGGATTGCCTTTCCACATTGTTACCTCACTGGATAAGCTTTTCAATTTCATCAGCCCATGGGATCCCCAACCCTGATTGTGCAAAGATAATGACATGGACATCATCCACCAAAACTTGTTCCTTGAAAACATTTTGCAAGAGCATAAGCATGTATACCTTCTCTCCTCCAAGGTCGAGAAGACACACTAGGAAGCGGGACATAATGTCTATTTTGACGTGGTATCTCTTCTCATTGCAAATGAACTCATGGTTGAGCACCATCAACTCATCATTATTAATGAAAGCGCCCACTTCCTTGCAAATGAAAGTGAGAACTTCATCTGGTATTATGCCCAAAAAGGGCTTTTGATCATCATTGGATGTGGTTCTCAACCTGATTGGTGGGTCCATCTCTACTTGTAGAGTCTCAATACCCTAAACTAAAAACCTAAATCTTCAAACTACACACAGAAAATTGAAATTCTATGAATCTACAGATCTAAAAACTTAAAACCAAAGGGCAGAGGCTGAAAGGCAAAAGCAAATTGAAATTGATGAAAAAGAAAGCAAGAACGTCTATAAATAGCCCTGTTCCATATCTTTAGATAAATCATTCTCGTTAATGCACGAGTGTGGGAAATTACTAATATAGTGACTATACTAATAACTACAGTTTGTACTAGTACAATTTTGGAAACCGTGTGACGTGCATGATCACTAACAAGTGGATCATCGCAATTAAAGAATGTCACTGTCACTCTGACAAGACATTCATTTCTTGCAAGTTATCATTCCAACCTTGCGACGTGTATCCATTTCGCAGACTTCTTACAAAAATAAGTTTCTTTCAAGAAACTAGGCCCGAGATAAAACTCCAGCCATTGATCTACGATCAATCAACGGTCTTGATTAATACATTTATAATTTAGGGTTCTAAACAAATAGGTTTAAGGTATGCGTCGATGGTATCAATACTCATAGTACAATGTACATACGACGTGCAGTGATAGTGGAAAACTTAGAAACTAAAGAGGTGATATTAACTTGACGGGAGTCATGACATTGTAATTATTAGATGTTTTATGAATTTCCATTTAGCATTGGCCCACAGTGCACACGACACTGACCAGTCACCACATTAATAAAATTTATTATGCTAATTTTAGATTTTAGTTTTACTTTAAAGTTTAAAGAATAACTGAATACTTTAAACTTTCACAATTCCGCAGTCACACACATGTGACATGATACATGCAAAAGTTAAGTTATTACTATTAAATAAATAACACACATACATTAACATTTGTTTGGTTCATTTTCAAATTCACAAATTATAAAATCACATATGTCACAGATACATATTTTAAGTTTAAGTCCATAAAAACAAACTGAAATGAAGTTACAAAGTTTTCATTAACATTTTCTACAAATTAACAATATTTGGACTTGGAGACTTGAAGTCCCTACAAAAATTTAAAGACAGAACGATGGAGGTTGCGAGGTAGTGGAGAAAAACAACCTTCTAGAGTCAAACTTTCAAAATTTCAGGCCATAGGGACACAACACTAAGGATTTTCCCCTCCGTCTAAGTAGAACTCTTCAGAGACAACAAGCTCTACGAATTCATACAACCATCCATAATCTACCAAGTCATCCAATAGAAACCATTTGCAAATAAAATCCCTACCAATCTGCGCACATTTCCTATGGTGCGTCAAATGTTGAACATCCAGGTTCAAAAGAAAAGGTTGCATGGCCACATTTTGGTCTGGCTCGAGAAGCTTGTGTAAACCACTTGCCCAAGGGATCCCCACCCCTAATTGTGCAAAAATGGCAACCTGAACAACGTCACCCAGTAATTCACATTTGAATAGCTTCCTTAATAGAAGGAGCATATCCACCTTCTCTCCCTCGAGGTCCATAAGAGATGACAAAAGATGAGATGTAATGTCTGTGTTAACTTGGTACCGATCGATATTTTCCAAAAATTTAGGGCCTAGCACCATCCTCACAGCCTCATTTGCTAAGGCTCCAAACTCCTTGCAAACAAATTCAAGGGTTTGGTTTGAGACTAGGCCCAAAAAGGCCTTCTATTCCTTTGCAGATGTGCTTATCAAATGGATAGGAGTGTCCATCTTCAAAAAACAACTACTAGAATATCAGAAACTATACAACCTAAAGACCTAAACCAGAGGCAATCTTTCAAGCACTAGTAAAGGAAGACCCAAACCAAAGGATAATTGAAGAAGATATAAGTGTAGATCATCTATAAATAACCCTCAATTCTTTCTCTAACCTTATTAACTCATTTTTCCTTCAAAATTTTGTAAATATTTCATATTAAATGCAAGAGTGTGTGAAATTGGTTCTTTTGTCATTCAAAATTCTATAAATCTTTCATATTAAATGCACGAGTGTGTGAAATTGGTTCTTTTGTCCTTCAAAATTTTGCAAATTTTTCATATTAAATGCATGAGTGTGTGAAATTGGTTCTTTTTTCCTTCAAAATTCTGTAAATCTTTCATATTAAATGCACGATTGTGTGAAATAAGAAATAGTTGGATTTAGTGTCAATGATAAAACATTTCTTTTACTAACGGCAATCGTGATACATTATCAACCATCCACGCAAACAGATGTAAGACTTAATATGTGTAATACATTATGTCATTACGTGATGTTGCATTAATTAGATAATGGTTATGGTGCAAATTAATTTGATATGTGTCATCATTCTGGTGACTTCCTGGAGAACTATGTTTCCTTCAAGAAATTGGGGCCAAAATTAAACTTCAGACATTGACCTAGGATCATCAAACGGCCTAAAATAATACATTTAACATTATAAAATGATGGATGTTATTGTCAGGTTGTGTGTCGATGTAACCTTTCATGCTTATCGATACCAATGTGTTTAATTTGCAAACAAGTTCTTAGTTGGCGTCGGCCCACATGATACATTGACGAGTCCCATCTTTTGAAATTCACCAATAAAATATTTAATTTTCCAATAATTAACGATAGATTAGCCAATAAAATGAATATAATTTCAAATGGCATATAAAATTTGCCAGTACAAATATTTTTTTTCCCTTCAAAATAAAATCATTCGCCTCATATATTATAATTTTTTTACTTCAAAAGAAAAAAATTGCCTCATACAATATATATTTTCCCCCACATTAATGTATTATTCGCTAGGATTTTATGGAATTTTTATTCAGCAGGGAAAAATTCGCCTTCACCTTTATATTATTTTCCTTATTTGGAAAAACAAATCACCTTCATCAAGAAAAAATTTCCCCTAAATTAATGTAGGATTCGTGAAGATTTTACACTTTTTCCTAGAAGGGGGTTTCTTAAAGTTATCCCTGCTCATTGGTTTCCTTTTTTATAATAGTATATACATATGTTATCTATTTTTTATGATCATCTTATTACATACTGATGCAGGTTTCACCAACTGCCACTGGGGGGCAATGTGAGGGGGTTCAGGCATCAGGCATTGGCAAGGGGAAGGTTATTAAGTATTTTAGATTGTTTATGCATGCATGTATGCTTGTCACTTGTGCGTACTCATTTTTAATTTGCATGGTTTATTTGACAGAGGGTGGTGTCTGACGATGTCGTGAGATCGATTCGCCACGGTAGAGTCACATGAATCTCAATTTGTAGTGATAGCCCCATGGTATGTATATTTCTAAATTTATTTATTTGTATTTTACTATCAAGTATATATATATAATATGATCAAGTCATGATTGTATCAAGTATCTGTTTGACTTCTGTAGGTCACCCCTAGTTTGAGGGAGGTACAACGCCAAGGATTTGTATCGTTGATGACCCAACTAACATTGCCTGAAGAAGGTTCAACATAGGTAAGTTTTAATATTAATTCAATTATTTTGTAAACATGTATTTGTTGCTCAGGATTTAACATTAAATAGTATAATTCATAGATCAATCTCATTTTCTCAAACATATACACTTCAGAGTTGACATTGGTGGTATTGTCCCTTTGCTACCAAGGACATATGTTAAGACTCCTGACCACATGAGGAGACAGAGAGGCGAGGTACATGAGATTTCAATTTTAAAATTTGTTTATTTATTATTGTTGACTATGATTTTGAATTTTTATTTTTGATTTGTAGAAACCATACAAATTAAGTAATCTAACTTGGGGTTTCACTTTTGTGTTTGAATGCAAGATCCATCAGAGCCAAAGAGTACTTCGAAGAGGCTCTGTTTTGATGATCCATCGGTAGAATAGGATGTCCTAGAAACATTTGTAGTTTTTTCTTATTTTGAGATGCCATATGGCACATTTTGAGATGGTGTATACCACATTGTATCTAGATATGTTGATTTCGTAAAGATTTTGAGATGGCATGTGCCAATTTTGTACAAAACAATTTTATATATACATGTTCATTTTTTGTTGTTTTTTGTTTGTCATGTGTTCTATGTATGTATCATTTCCATATTTTATCTTTGTCATGTTTTGTATGTATGTATTATTTCCATATTATGTCTTTGTCATGCATTGTATTTATGTATGTATGTTCATTTTCATATTATATCTTTTCCATGTTTTGTATGTATGTATTATTTCCATACTACATATTTTTAATTTTATGTATGTTTATTTCCATATTATATATTTGTCATGTGTTGGTTGTCATGTGTAATAGACCTAATCTTTTCCAAAGCAACTACCCTCAAAATCTTTAGTCCAACCAAAATAATAGGCTAATATGCGTAATAGACCACAACTAGGCTAATAGAATCCAAATTTACATACCCTAATGATGCATAGCAATTCGTTTGACAACTATCAAGGTCTTTAAGAGGTCTATGATTGCAAAGATAAAGCAAATGACCCTAGGAACCCCCAAATGCACCATAGGCTCCAATTGCATAAAATGAATGAAAATACCTACCCACTACCTCTAGAAACTTGAATAAACTTCCAACATCATTCCACACTTTCTCCAACTAGCCGCAATCCCCTAAAATGGATCTGACACCCCAATCCACTCTTAAGCCTAAATAGGACTAGTAGACCTAGTAGCCCTATTTTCCCTAATTTTTGGAATTTTTGCCCAAACTTCCCAAAATGTAATGGTAGATTCAAATACCCTTTTTTACCCCCCTTAACATATATTAAACTCAGGTGTGGTTGTTTTGGATAATCAACCCCAAATACTGTTGCTCCAACCTTCCTTCCTAGGCCTAATTCACCCACTTTACAAAGCAACTATATAAATTACTTACTCCCAGACTATTTTCTTTTCAACGGTATTTATATATGTCTCAAATGTAAGGATTATGTACTTTTTTTGGCCAAAAACCCTCTTAAAACACCCAAACTACAAGACCCTCGCCAATTCAAGCCTACAACTAGGGATTTCTGAAATCAAAGCCAAAAATCCATTCTAGACCCAACTCTTGGATCCTACACCATGTAATTTACATGTAAAAACAACTTAAAATATAAAAACATACCCTTATGAAGCCCAATCCTTGGCTGCTATAGTCATGGATTACTTTTTATGCACCCACAAACCTGTAACTTCATCTCAGTTGGTGATCACCCTGCAAATTACAATTGCTCATGCATATTTAATGTTGATAACATATTATAAAATACCTGGATCCATCTGCATGCCACAATGACCATAGAAAGTGGATGGATCCCTTATTGCATATGTTGTCACATGACAGTCACCCAATTGGATCTAAAACTATTAATAAATGAACAATAAAACATTATAAATGTCATGAGATGGTCGAACTCAAGAGGACAGACAGGTTGGGGGAGAGTTCACGATGTTAAACCTCATACACCTCTGACTGTCGTAAGGTTACCGCAGTAAGGTGATAGTCATAGAAGTTTAGAGATCTTTTTTTGCCTCTACTGATTTGTTCCTATGATGAATGGATGGATGGATCAGTCAGATCGTATGAGTTGATTGGTGTTCCATGTTGGTCTACATCAATAACCACAACTGGGCTAATAGGCATAATAGAACTTGGAGACACTTCGATATGGGGTGGTCATTGAGGTTCTTTGCATCTCTGTGGGCAGATGTTCCAAGATGGTCCTTATGCACTTCATAGATCTCTAATATATCTCACGAGGTCTAATATATTGCTCTCCAAAAATTGATGGCCAATTTTTCTTAGTGCACCTTGGGAACACTTTGGTCTGACATGTGTCAGAATCTTCTTGATGCTACGTGAGAAAAAAAGGTCTCCCCTAGCATTTACCCTAGCAATCGGAGTCGATGGAGCTGACAGTTTTGTCCCACGACAAACATTTTTAAAGTTGCACCTTTGAGCAACTTTCAACTAAGAAACAATGCAACTTTTTTCACCAACTAAGATCGGTTTGCCAATGGAATCAAAGTGGAATATCCTAGAACTGATATATGTTCTTGTAGACCTTCTCAAGACGGTTTGTGTGCACTTCACAAATCTTTGACATCTCTCACAAGGTCTGAGATATCGCTCTCAAAAAATCACTACCCAATTTTGCTTAGTGCACCTTGGGAACACTTTGGTCTGACATGCATTGGAATGTTCTTGATGCTATGCGAGAGAAAAAAAGGTCTCCCCTAGAATTTACTCGGCCAACTGAAGCCGATGGAGCTGACGGTTTGGTCCCATGACAAACAGTTTGAAAGTTGCACCATTGACCAACTTTCAACTGAGCAATAATGCAAGTTTTTTCACCAACCGAGATTGGGTCACCAAATGGAATCCAAGTGGAATATCCTAGAAATGATATACATTCTTGTAGGCATTCCCAAGACGGTCCTTGTACACTTCATAGATCTCTGATATCTCTCACAAGGTCTGAGATATCACTCTCAAAACATTTTTGCACAATTTCTCTTAGTGCACCTTGGGAACACTTTGGTCTGACATGCACCGGAATGTTCTTGATGCCATGCGAGAAAAAAAAAAGGTCTCCCCTAGCATTTACCCAGCCAATCAGAGATGATGGAGTTGACAGTTTGGTCCCATGATGAACAGTTTGAAAGATGCACCATTGAGCAAATTTCAACTGAGCAACAATGCAAATTTTTTCACCAACCGAGATCGGGTCACCAAATGGAATCCAAGTGGAATATCCTAGAACTGATCTATGTGCTTGTGGTCCTTCCCAAGATGGTCATTTTTCACTTCACAAATCTCTGATATCTCTCTTGAGGTCTGAGATATTGCTCTCCAAAAATTGTTGCCCAATTTCGCTTAGTGCACCTTGGGAACACTTCAGTCTGACATGCATCGGAATGTTCTTGATGCTACATGAGCGAAAAAATGTCTCCCTTAGATTTTACTTGGCCAACTAGAGCCAATGGAGTTGATGGTTTGGTCCCATGATGAATAGTTTGAAAGTTGCACAATTGAGCAACTTTCAACTGAGCAACAATGCAACCTTTTTCACCAACCGAGATCGGGCCACCAAATGGAATCCAAGTGGAATATCCCAAAAGTAATCTACATGCTTTTAGGAATTCCCAAGATGGTCCTTGTGCACTTCATATATATCTTATATCTCTCATGAGGTCTGAGATATCGCTCTCCAAAAATTGCTTCCCAATTTTGCTTAGTGTACCTTGGGAACACTTCGGTCTGACATGTGTCAGGATGTTCTTGATGCTACGTGAGTGAAAAAAGGACTCCACTAGCATTTACTCAGCTAACCAAATATAATGGAGCTAATAGTTTGTTCCCACAATGAGTAGTTTGAAAGATACAACATTTAGAAACTTTCAACTGAGCAATAATGTAATTTTTTTCACCAACCGAGATCAGGTTGCCAAATGGAATCCAAGTGGAATATCCTAGAACTGAGCTATGTACTTGTAGGCCTTCCCAAGATGGTCCTTTTTCACTTCATGGATCTCTAATATCTCTGACGAGGTCCAATATATCGTTCTCCAAAAATTGCAGCCCAATTTCACTTAGTGCACCTTGGGAACACTTCGATCTGACATGCGCCGGAATGTTTTTGATGTTATGCGAACTAAAAAAAGGTCTCCCATAGCATTTACCCAGCCAACCGGAGCCAATGGAGATGATAGTTTGGTCCCATGATGAACGGTTCTTAATGCTCTTGAATTGTACCATACAAAATACTCTGGACCTCCTATTCATTATGTCTGTCTTAATCTCACTGGTAAAAATGTTGCCTGTACCTATAATACCCTCCAGGTACTCCACCAATTTTGTTACAATGACTATTAGTGGTATGTTTGAAATTTGAACTATGAAAATAATCATGATTAAACCAGTCAACACTCTACTAAAATTCAATTATTTTTAATATTCATTCACCCCTCCCAACAACCCAAAAAATCCATCTTTTTAAGTCTTAAACCAACCCAACTCCATTACCATACACAACGCATGTTTTGTGCCCTCAAAACCATGCATGTACATTTTATAACATCCCAAACTTATTGACCAACTAAATATATTTTCCATATACATCCAGAATCCAGCGTGCAAACCCATGAGCCATATTTCTTGGATACCATTAAAGATCACCTAACATAATATTTTATATATCCATCTATTCCATTACAAAGACAACAATTGATATTATACTCTATATACCCACTCTACTACGTTACATATCCCTCATCCCTTAACCCAACTTGTAATCCCACTTGAGCCATATAGTACTACATTGTTTCGATACTGTGTAGGATTGATAGGTGAATGATTGATCCCACATTTGCACAAACAAACCACAATACAAATCAAATACTTTACTACTTTGAACACATTCAACAAAGCCTTATAATTTTTTGTACAAGAATTTATAAGCCATCTTATATGCTTGAGAAGTAGAATTATATAAAATAATTTGTTATTCCATTTTTATGTACTTAATTTTGTTCTATTATGAGCTACAAATCTTTTATCTAAAAAAAATGGTCTAAACTCGCCTTCAATAATTTGAATCTTCATATATGACTTTTTATATCTCACACCATGATTTTTTTAACCAAGTTAAATATTTGCATTCTTGCATGTATTTCATCATTATACAAGCTTGACTGTACACACCACCTTTCATACAAATACATTGTATATCATTGATACATCCATATTATGAATAAATATATCAATGTTATCAAAAGTCTAAGATACATAAATACTCAAATTATTAGATATGCAACTATATATCAAAAATAAGTGTGTCATTTCCACTCCTAAAGTGTATAAGTTTAACAAATGATACTCGGTGACATCTACATTCCAATCCCTGTATTTGGAAGGCACAAGAAAAGTTAATAGAGAAAACAAGAAGTTTATAGGTTGAAAAAAAGATTATGAATGTATAAGTAACTAAACAAACCAAAGAACGTGAGTATCCAATGCATAGTGAAGTTTACCGTCTTTTTTGATGGGCTAATCAAATGCACACCTCAATCTTCTATATCTATCATATATGTATCCAACTTCATTTACAATCCATATACAAAACCAATTTTATTGGCTCAAACAAATGAAGATGAAAACTGCAACTAATATATTGAACGTAAGTGTAATGAATATGGAAAACCTTGCAGTGAGTTGCACTTACCTATTGAAGTGTGCCTGAAGGGTCATCTCACTTCTTGAGGGTATTCAATATTGCTTCATGGTCAGCAATACTAATATTCCAAAGTTCTTTTGTCTTTGGTTTTTCTTGATGTTTCAACAACTTAACATTGGCTACTATAACAAGGTGTGAATACATGATAATGTTTTGTGCTTCTCATAGTCTTCAAATGTAGGAATGTCATTATTTCTAATCATGTATGTGTGCAACCATGTTCCCACAACAACATGTGAACCTCTTGGATATGTGAACGTTTCATCATCTGTCATCAATTGTGCAAGTTTTTTCTTTCCTCATACACAATGTGCTAACCAGTAATCTGATCTCTCATCATTCCTCTATGGTGCAACCAATGCAAAAAAATATCGTGGTTGTAGAAGATCTGAAAGATGGGCGTAGTCAAGTGAACAATCCATGTTATCATTTATTGCAGAGACTGTGATAGATAAAAGAGTTAGATAATGTGAAACCCACATATCGACCCACTCACTTGACTTGCACTGATCCCAATCACACTGAAGATACCTCAGACAAAAACAAGCCAACTCTCATGTCCAAATGGTTCACATCTACATGCTCATTTTCAAATCCTACATTTCATCTTCAATCTATACATTCTCATTTTCAATATTATTGTCATAAATCATTTCAAATTCATGTTCTTCTTCACTTGAAACCGCATTTAAGGGTGGGCCTATTTCTTCATTAATATTTAATATACCTTATCTCTTGTTTCAATGGGAAACCCTATCCATTTCTCTATACACTTCAATCTCTTCATTTGTGAGCTTCCTCTTCCATTTATGCTTTCGACAACTACTACTCCCCATTGTGAGACCAAAAAGGTGATGCAAAACCTTTGATAATAGAGCAATTCCAACAAAAAGGGTGGAAAAACTAGTTTTATTTCTTCCGTGGAGTTGTAATTATGTAAAATTCTCTCTGGAAAATGTGGTTCTCAGATTGAGGGACCTAGAGAATCATTTTTTGCTTTTTGATGCCAGTAAAACAAATCGGATATCGGATATCCAAAATCTCCCACTCAATTTTTGCTTTTCTTAATATTTGCAATTTTGAACTTTTTCATTTTCATGCTATTTTGAATATTCATTTTACTTTTTAATTACTATTATGAATTTCATTTCTATAATATTAATATTATATTTTTATAATATTAATATTAATATCATATAAAAGATAATATTAATATAATATTAATATTATTATCATATTTTTATTTAATATTAATATTATAATATTATGTTATAATTCTCTCTCTCTCATAATATAATACTAATTTATATTTAATACAATACTAATATATATAATATAATACTAATATAAATAATAATAATACTATTATACAATACTAACATAAATAATTATATAATACTAATAATATTATCATTTAATATAAATATATAATATTAATATTATAAAAAATGAAATCTATAATATATAACCTAAAAAACTAAAATCAAAATTGAAAATAGAATTGAAATTGAAATTGAAATGGTGAAATTGGGCGGGACATATTGCATATCGGATATGCAAAATTATCGGATATCCGATATTTTTTTTGGATATTCGATTAGCCTTGGTATTTGCCTTGGGTTTTGGCTTTGCAATGCCAAATGTGGATGGTCAACCCAAAAGTAGTGTTCACCATATTTCCTCTTATCTCCAAACTTTGACCATGTAGCTGACGACCTTTTTTCAGCCAAAATTGATGAAACAAAAAGGGTTTCTTAAAGACATTATCAGCTTTCCATCAATATAATTGCTGTCAAATTTTGAGTTCAGTAAGTAATTATTACTTATTTTCTAATTGAGTTACCTCTAAAGTCCTAATTGACAGACTGATTGAAAAACAACTATAACTTTCAAATGGTTTAACCTTTTTTTCAAATCTGAAACATGTGTCAGATTCTATGCTTCACCTACTATAAGGAATTTTTTTCAATTTTGTAAAGTTTATAAGTAGTTAAGGTGGTTAGACATGAGATTTTTTTTTATTTTGAATAAGTTCTAGCAAAAAATTCATAATTAATTATTTATTTTGGAAAAAATTACACAAAAATATGTGTCACATTCGGGCACGAGTCTACTACTTATATCTAGAATCTTATGAAAATATATCATCATTTGATTGTGATTAAGATGGTCATACATACACGTACTTTTTATCTTTTTCCTAGAATTTTTATACTACTACATTGAAATCTAAAGTTTTCAACAATTAGATTAATTTTTTTTAGAAAAGGGCTAGTAGTTTAGAAACTACATTCAATTTCTACAAATTCTATTCTTACAAATTTTTCACATAAGGTTGATAAGATGTTCAACTTTTTACGTCAAGTTGACTAACCCTGATTTTTTGATTTTTTATTGCCACTTAAGGCCATACCTTGGCATACCATGATCCTGGACATACCCACTAATGTAATAAAAATATAGACCTAACCCTAACCCTAACTGTGACAAAAACCTTAACCCTAGCCATAATCTAAATTGTAACCCTAAACCCTTATACTAAACCTTAACCCTAACCCTAACCCTAACCCTAAAAATAATCCAAATTGTAACCCTAAACCCTTAGACAAAACCTTAACCCTAACTATAGTCCTAACCCTAACCCTAACCATAATCCTTACCCTACCCTAACCACAAGCCCAACCTATTTGTAACCATAGCCCAAAACCTAACTCTAACGCTAACCTTGAACCTAATCCTACCCATGATACTAAGCCTATCTCAAACCCTAGCCTTGTACTTATCCAAAATAATTATTCTAACCCTAATCATAACATAATAATAATTATCATTCTAGCTATAATCCTAACCCTAATCATCATCCTACCCATAATCCTAACCCTAATTATCATTCTACCCATAATTGTAACATAGCCTTAATTATCATTCTAACCAGGTAAACCTCACCCACCCCCTAACAATAATATAAACCTTAACCTCGATTATAACAAGAATGTAAACCTAACCACGGTAAAAACCTTCAATCTAACTGTAGACACCCTAAAATGGACAGGCTTGCAACTTTACATTAAAAACACTAATTTTCATCTATTAATTAATGGTTTTTTAATCATTAATTAATCATCTATTTTCTTCTAAATTCATCTCCCAAATCATCTAATCCAATCCCCAAAATTAATTAAATAATTAATTTTATTTAATTAATTAAGCTTTAATTGATTAATTATCATTATTTAATCAATTAAACTCAATTTCCTATAGTTTAAATTCAA
>MU225929.1:772000-782796 GCA_018584345.1 Thuja plicata
AAAGTATGGAATCATATCTAGCTGCTATCGCCAGTAAGAAAGATGACCCATATGGGTCTGAACAATAGCACCATCGTACATATATACATATGGCCTATCGGCCGGGAGAGCACGGGCACCTACAGGACGGCAGACAGCAATGTGCTCCCACACCCAAATTTGTAACAAAGTGGTGCCACAACCAAGTGACTTACCATCAAGGTAAGCCATGCACATCATATGAAAATGCATGTGTGCCAACATGCATGGGCCCCACGCAAAAATAGTATGGTCTTGGACCATACTCTGAAGAACACTGCCAAATCCAATAGAAAACCCACGCTGACGCCGATCGGGGCAAAGGATGCCACAAATCAAACTACCCAATAAAGTGGATAGTCTATCCAAGCCCAATCCAAATCTAGAGCATGGAATTTCATAACCACCGGACAGCCCAAGCTGATCCCTGGGTAGTCCAGTGAGCTCGGACAAGTAGGAACACCATTATGAGTGGAGTACTCCACCAACTCGCCCTGGATGGGGAGTTGGAGAATGCGATACACATCCTCCAAGGTCACAGTGCACTCCCCGGTAGGGAGCCAAAAGGTGCAGGTCTCAGAATGCCATCGCTCTACAAGAGCAGAGATCAGACCCCTGTTAGTCATGATCTCAGGCATGTAACAGATCTAATACAAACCTAGGTCCCGAAGTACTGACCTCTCATCCTTCGAAAGCTGGAATCTGTAAACTAGTCCCGCTAGCCTAGACTCTCGACACCGCAAAATGTGCCTGACAAACTGCAAAGAGTACAAAAATAGAAAATTATTAGTTTCAGATGTTGAGGAACATAACAGAAGCAAAAACAAGCAGATAACTGACAACGAAATCGGGCAGACAGTGTCAAAAAGTCAATTGCAACATTAAACATAGACAAGTGTGGTACCTTTATGCGATTGCGACACACAAACAAGTGTGGCACACAAAATACAAATGCGGTAAATAAAAGAGGCAACTGCGGCACTTTTATCAAGTGTGGCTTAGAACCGGCAATTACGGCATCCAAACCGCAATTGTGGCAAAACCACAGGCGATTGCGGCAATGGTAAAAAAATTTCACAAAAGTACATATTTTAAAAGCTAAAATTCACGTAATTAATGACATGCAACATGAGGTAACTTACCAGACGTCCAGAGCCAGCAGGCCGATGGTATGAACGAACTCGATCGAAAATGCGAATAACGCCTAGAAGACCCGCCATCGATCGAAAAAGGAAGAAATGAAGCAGAAAACAATAAAGAAATTTTCCAAGAGGATAAGAGCTCCAAATCACAAAATGACAAATGAAGCGCTCTCCTAGCTACTTATAGGGATTTTGAAAAACCCTAATTTCACCCAGGAGTCCAAAATTTCTTCCCAAACCCTAATTTCACCCAGGAGTCCAAAATTTCTTCCCGGTCCCCGGAAACTTCAAAGGTCAATTACAAGGGCATGTTTAACTATTTTTCAGATCCGTCAGCTACCCAGTTCTACAATTTGCAGTTTCAACAAATTAACGCTCATCTCGTGACTTTTCGCTCAAATTTGTTGAGGGGGCATAAATACATCTACTAAATGTCAGGGCAAGCTGGGGCAAAATTAAAGAATCTTTGACACACTGTGACAAGTCACATCGCATCAAAGAGGGGCAAATGTAGACACCCTAAAATGGACAGGCTTGCGACTTTACTTTAAAAATACTAATTTTCATCTATTAATTAATGGTTTTTTAATCATTAATTAATCATCTATTTTCTTCTAAATTCATTTCCCAAATCATCTAATCCAATCCCCTAAATTAATTAAATAATTAATTTTATTTAATTAATTAAGCTTTAATTGATTAATTATCATTATTTAATCAATTAAACTCAATTTCCTATAGTTTAAATTCAAATATTTAAACTTACTAATTAAATTCTTCCAATTAAATTAATTTTATCAAATAAAGTAATTCTTAATCAAAAAGAATTCAATTATCTCACATGTTGAAAACAATTATTAAATAAATGAATTAAATACTCATTTATCTTCAAAGAGATAACTCCAATTAGATCACATAGGTTACTCCACCCATCTCTCCATCCACATGGGAAACTTCACCCACCTCTTCAATTCAAAAAGGTAACTCATAAATAGCTCTTCAGTTAACCAAACCCTATCTCCTCTTTACCAAATGAAGAGGTGGAGTTTACTGAGGACCTCTCCTGTTCTTTTTGATCTCAACCGTTCATCTCCCCATCTCTGGGATTCATCTCAACCGTTCATTTCATCACCAAATCCTATATAATAAATCCTTCATAACCATTTGAAGGATCTAGGATTTCAAGCTCTCGTGCGCCATTACTCCATCAGTTTGGTTCTAACATTCAAGCCATCTTGCGATCACACACACACATTTCAATTATCAAATTCTCGACGCTTCTCAAGTCATAGATGCTGCCCTGCCAATACTGAGTATCAAGAATAGCATTTTGGAAGGAGTAGAGAAAGACAATAGAAGCTTCAAGCATCGTGGGGTTTGCATTTACTTCCTTTCTCTTACTTGTACATTTTATTGCTCACGTTTATGTTATTCATTTAGTGGTCATTGTATACTTGATTTGCATTCATTTGTGAACCTTGGCTACTAACCCCCGCCTTTGGAAAGCTATGGGGACCAGAAAGAGAGGCGTACACTAACAATAATCACAACCCTAACAATAAGCCCTAATCCTACAATATAATCCTAACCCTAACCCTAAACATGATGTAAAATCCTAATCCTATTCCTAACTATGATGAAAACCTTAATCCTAACCCTAAACCTTAATCATAAAACCTAATCCTAATCATGATCCTTACCCTAACCCTAATCCTAACTATAATTATAATATAACATCATAATCCTAACCGTGGAACTAAACCCTAACCCTAACCATAATCCTTACCATAACCCTAATTATAACCATAATATAAAACCATAATCCTAATTGTAACATTGAACCCTAACCCTAACCATAATATTTACCCAGCCCTAACTAGAAACCTAACCCTAACTATAACTATAATACAAAATCGAACCCTAACCATAACTATAACCACAACATAAAATCTACCCCTGACAATAACCCTAACCTTGACCATAATGAAAACCTTAACCCTAACACTAAAACCTAACTCTAATTCTAAACCTTACCCTCACCATAATCGTAAACTCTATCCCTAAACATGTCTTAACCCTATCCCTATCCCTAACCCTAATCATAACAAATATATAAACCTAACCCTATAACCCTAACCATGAAAACAATTTAACTTTGACTATAATCTTGACCCCATTTCTAAATCTTAACCCTGATCCTTACCCTAACCATAACCTTAATCTTAACCATAATCATAATGGTGGTGAAAGTCTGTTGTAGAAGAACTTGTACTTATATTCCTACATTTTGGAGTATACATTATTGTTTCAAGAGGAGCTCATTACAAAATTATTTGTTTAAGATTCTTGATGTGTGCCCTTTTGGTAGTAAGCCATTATTGATCCAAGCTTCATTGAAGGTGCATTTCACACTCCGCATGATTTTGATAGAGTATAATCCTTAGCTAATTTGTATGTCTTCTTTTTTATGGAGATGATATATTACAAATTAGACATGATAATTGGTTGAGGGAATACTCCTTTTGCAATATAAATTTATTTGTGTTAGACCCGATCTAGATGAAATGCATGCAAGTATTTTTAAAATATAGATAGTAATTTTTTTCAATACGATTGTAAAGTATTGAGTTATTGCTACCAATTTCTATGCAACTTTGCCAAAGCATCCAAAAGGAAGGAATCCTTTACTGAATGTCATAAGGAAGTTTCTATTCTGGGCACACAATGATCAAATGCTTTTCATGGAAGTTTCCATAAATTCATTAACAAAAATATGTATTAATAGAAATAAAATGATTTTAAAAAATGATTCATTGAACAACTTTAGACGCCTAACTAAAGAATAGGAACAACATAAAATAATTCTACATATTTTTAAAGAAAACAATAATTAAGAGCAAAGTAAACAACAAATGTTTACTCACGTGAAGTAAGATTGTTTACATTTCTGTTAGATCTTTCATTAAATCCAAATATGCAGTGTTAAATTATAAGATGACTTTGTCCCAAAACTTCTGATCCAATTTGGATGATATTAATATTAATATTAAGGCAAAGAATTAAGAAAAGTTACAACATAATAATGAAATTCAATTAAATATTATAATTATTATATTTTTTTAATATTTTAGATTTTTTTCTATATATCTATCAATTATTTATATTTATTTTTATTATTATTGTAAAAAGTTGTTTGTAATAGAAATATATTGATAAATAACATAATTTATGTGAAATGCAACATTTTATTTGTAATTACTTTTTATTTTCATATACACTCTATGTATTTCATCATCATCATCACACACACACACACAAAAGGCCAACCCTATATTTGTAAAATAACTTTATAGCCAACCCATTAAACATGGTGGAGAGGGGGAGATGGCGGTCGCAGAGGAGGAAGATTGTTGAAGATTACAATTTTGGTGGTCGCAGGACTGGAATCGGGGGTTCGAACCAGCCAAATTCATCTAGCGACAAAGGAGAACCATTAGACATTAATCGGCCAGAAGATATAGAATTGGACATTGAATTATAGAGCAAGATGGTGGTTATAGGGAGATTTGTCAGAGCAAGATTATCTAGGGTTCAAATTAGGGACTGGGTGGAAAACAAATGGAGTCGAGATATTATTTTGAAATTCATCCCTAAAGGCTTTTTCGTTGTGGTTTTTAATAGCGAAGCTGTCAGGAATGGCATTTTGAATCAATAGAATTGGTTATGTGATTTGATCCCCCTGTATCTTCAACCTTGCCAAGCAAACTTTGATCTGGTTCCCCTATAAATTTATAAGGATCTAATTTGGCTCAGATTATATAATCTCCCAATAGAATACTGGGGTGATGCGAGTATGGAATGTATAGGAAGATCATTGGGTACATTGTTAGAAATAGATGAAGAGATTATAGAGAATGATTCTTATCTATATGTGAGGATTAAGATTGTGGCGGTCAAGAAGATCCCTTCTTTCATCAATCTCAAATTTGGTGGTTGTGTATGGAAGCAACAAGTAGAAATAGAAAAACCAGGCACAGGATGTCTGAGATGTGGAATCAAAGATCATATTTCAGAGGCTTGTTCGGTATTTGTTAAACCAGCAAAAGCTTGGGTTAAGAAGGGAGAAACTCAAAAAATGGTTACAAAAACCGTTTCTACAAAGCAAGGGAGGAAACAGAGTTCGTGTACTCCAAATATAAAAAAGGTATCCAATAACCCTAGTGAGTGCTTGGGATTGGGAGAGAAACAACATCCAAGGGATACCAACCAAATGACAGAGTCTCCTAAAAAGAATCAAATTCATTTAGACACAGAGATTGAATATGATAGAGATTCAGAGGAGAACTTTATCCTGTCAAATGGGCTGGAAAATGTTGATCCGAGGAATATTAGCCAATCGGTTAACGTTATTCTTGGGAAGGCCAAAGGTGGCAGGGGGAGGAGGAATAACAAGAAAAATAGAGAAGATAGGGCCAAGGAAAAAGGGATTATTAATGTCTTTGATTTCTTAAGAAAAACCAAGGAAGCAGAGGCCTCCCTTGGTGAGAGATGAAGATCTCAACATGGAATGTCAGGGGTTTATCGGCCCCTGACAAAAAATGCTTGGTAAAATGAGCGTTAAGTAAGTTAGAGAGCGACATTATTCTTATTCAAGAGACTAAATTAAATTTAGATAAAGCCCTCAGTTTTCTCCATTCCTGTAACAAACGGGAAGGTTGTTTTCAAGAAGCCAGAGGAGCGGCGGGAGGTCTAGGTTTGTTGTGGAATCCCAAACTCATCAAGACGACAGAATTGGAAAGATCAGCCAATTGGATGTTTGGCATAGTTAACTGCCTAAAAAATAATGTAGTTTTCCCATTTTTAATGTCTATGGTCTGATCAAAACAATAGATAAGTTGAAGGTTTGGTCGTAAATCACTTCTAAGTTATCAAATATTATCAGTGATAGAGCTATTCTAGCAGGTGATTTTAATTCTTTATTGGATTTGGAAGAGAAATTTGGGGGCCTACGGATGTCCAACTAAATCATGGAATATTCCAGGGAGTCTGTGACCGATAACCAATTGACAGATGTGGTCCCTTCGAATGGTAAATACACATGGACCAATCGAAGGGAGAAATTCACCAGAATATCAAAAAGACTTGACAGATTTTTGGTTGGTCCCTTTTGGGTAGAATCTGTATTTAACTTGGATACTTGCATCCTTCCTATATCTTTATCCAATCACTACCCAGTGCAGCTTAGTGTACAAGAAGCTTGTACAAGGTGAAGAGGAAGTTTTAGATTTAAAAGCATCTGGTGGAGAGATAAGGAGTTTCTCCCTAAGGTGGAAAGTTGGTGGAAGGACAACAACATTTATATAGGTAATCCAAGCTTCTATTTTTCTAAGAGGCTTAAATTGGTGAAGGAAAACATCAAAGAATGGAATAAGAAATCTTTCAAGAATTTTGTTGTTGAGAAGAGTAGAATAGAAGAGGAATTAGAATCACTCAATCTCCAAGTCATTTCAGCTGGTATGACCAACGATGATTTTATTAAAGAGAAGCTTTTGAAAAGTGAATTAGCGGAAATTATCCTCAGAGAAGAAGTGTTTTGGCGAGAGAAATCTAGGGATAATTGGATCAAAGAAGTGGATACAAACACAAAATTCTTTCATGCCTCGGTTAAATCAAGAAAATTCATTAACTATATTCACCGTATCCAAGATGAGCAGGGTCTATGGTAGGAAGATAGCGGAGCCATTGAAGAAATAGCAGTTAATCATTTCAGAACCTTACTCGGAGAGTTTATAGATAGCAAGTCTATAGAACCACTTTCCTTGTTGGATGTCATTCCTAAGGTGGTCTCGTCGACAGACAATTTCGAGCTGATGCACCCTTTCTCCATTTAGGAGATCAAAAAGGTGACCTTTGACAACCATCCTGATAAAGTCTTAGGTCCAGATGGGATTTCTTCAGAGTTCTTTCAAAAGTGTAGGAGATTTATGGGAGAAGATATTCACAAGCTGGCAGAAGATTTTAGGAGAAAAGGTAGATTCGTTAGAGAAATCAACAATACAGTCATTGTCTTAATCCCCAAAAAGAAGGATTGTGTGTCAATGGCAGATTACAGGACTATTTCACTCTGCAATTTGATTTACAAAATTATTTCCAAGGTGGTGGCAAACAGACTAAAGTCGATGCTCAGTAGGTTTATCTCAGATGAACAACATGGCTTCATTTCTGGCAGAGAAATTGTGGATAGTACCATTCTAGCCAGTGAATCCATTCACTCTATTAAAACAGAAAATTTTTCCAGGTATGATTGTTAAATTAGATGTCAATAAGGCATATGATAAAGTCAGATGGTCTTTTCTCATAGAAGTTCTCCATCGGTTTGGATTCGACCAAAAGTGGATCAAATGCATCTATCAATGTCTATCTATTGTGCACTTCTCAGTTTTAGTTAATGGTTCAATATGTGGCTTTTTTCAAGCTACTAATGGGCTAAGGAAAGGTGATCCCCTATCTCCCTTTCTATTTGTATTGATGGCAGAAGTATTGGGAAGAAATACCAAATATCAGGCCTCATTGGGCTGATGGCGAGGAGTTTCCATTCATGAAAATTTTGATCCAATTTCACATTCCTAATTCACAGATGATATGATTCTCTTTGGAGAAGCATCAGTTAGGGAAGCCAAGGTAGTTAAAGGAGTATTGGATAGCTATGAAAGAGGATCAGGACAGAGTATGAACAAATATAAGTCTTTGGTATACTTCCTGAATACCAGTAGAAATGTTTGAAATAGAGTGACTGAGGTGTTGGGCTTCATAATAGGTGACTTCCCCATTATTTTCCTTGGTGTTCCTCTTTATGCGAGCAGATTGGATCCCAAAATTTGGGAGGAAGTTTTGAATAGATGCTGCCAAAAAGTGGGAGCCTAGAAAAATAAATGGTTATCACAGGCTGGTAGAATCCAAATGATTAAAGTCATGCTTTCATCCATCCCCATCTATTACATGTCATTCTATCAAATGTCCAATAAAGCAGTAACCTCTTTTGACAGGCTGTTAAAAAAGTTCATGTGGGAAGGCTCGAAGGAGGTCAAAAAGATTCCTCTAATCAATTGGGACGTGGCATGTATGATCAAAGAGGAAGGAGGGACTGGTATGAGGAAAATGGGATTATAGAATAAAGCATTGGGACCAAAACTATCATGGAATACGTACAAATATCCAACAAATCCATGGTGTAAAGTCATGGCTGCTAAATATTTGGATTATTTTGAATCAGACAAAATCCTAACGGTTTCCAACTCAGCCAAAGGTTCCCATATGTGGAGATTTATCTGGAGTAGTCGTGATCTTCTCACAGATCACCTCACATGAAAAGTGGGTGATGGTAGTAGAGCCAGGTTTTGGAGGGATTCCAGGAATGGGGATCAACCTCTGATTGAATTCTTCGAAGATAAAAATTGGGTCACTCAAATGGAAGCAACGAAGGGTCTTAGGGTAGCGGATTATTTGATCAGACCTAATTATTCCTCTTCAATGATGGACTGGAAACCAGTGGAGGGTGGCAACTCAGTCACCCAAAACAAGTTGTTAGATCTCTTATCAAACAAAAGAGTGCTTCAAATGGAAGTAGAAGATCAGTTGATTTGGAGTGCTTCCAAATCAGGAGATTACAAAGTCAACCTGGGGTATGAACTACAAAGGTTCAAAAAGAAGGACTTCCATTGGCCATCGATCCTCTGCTAGGGAAAATGGCCACTTTCGAAGGCCAGAGCCTTCCTATGGATAGCCTTGCATGGCAGGATTTTGATAGGAAGCTAACTAAAAATGATTGGGATAGTGGGGCCTAATTGGTGTGTCTTGTGTAGGTAGGATGAAGAGACACTTGATCACCTTCTATTTTGGTACCCATTTGCCCGATCATGTTGGGATTGGCTATTAGATTCACTTCATTGGAATGTGGCTAGAAATGAATCACTCAAAGACCTCATGTCATCTTGGCCTATCAATAGGAGACATTCTAAATTGGGAATACTATGGATAATATGCCCATCCCTTCTAGTGTGGCATGTATGGAAGGAGCGTAATAGAATAATTTTTGAGGAAACTTTGATGGAAGCAGGAATCCTCCTGAATAAAGTCAAATCAACTATAGAAGAAGTTATGAATAGCAGTATCCAAGGTCTACAATTCAAATATCAATCAAAATGGGATTCAGATATGGAGGCCCGATGGACATTCAAGCACCCGGGGGATCACCTCTTGAAGGATAGAAAGGTTAATAGGCAGCAAGTGATCTAGTAGACGCCCCAAGATGATTGGGTGAAATTAAACTTTGATAGAGCTAGCAGGGACAATCCGGGAAGAAGTGGCATAGGAATCATCATCTGGAATGCTGAAGGTGGAGTGATCAGGGCTTTGGTGGGATTTATAGGAGTCACATCCAACAACGTGGTAGAAATCTCAGCATTGGAAAGGGGCCTAAATTGGTGTGTCTCCAATGGTATATCGAGTCTTATAATAGAAGGTGATTCCCAAGTAGTTTTGAACGGCATTGCAAAATTAGAATTCCATTCGTGTAGGTTAGTAGAATGGATTCCTAAAATTGAGGAACACCTAAAAAGAATCGGCGACCACCAATTACAACATGTGTATAGGGAAGGTAATAGGGCGATGGATTACCTCGCTAATTTGGGGATTGAGTCAAAATTGGACTGTGGATTCAAATATAAAGATATTATGCCAGAGGATCTGTAGATGATCATCATGGCAAAGAAAGTTGTAACACTGAAAGAAGGCATAGGATAATGATAAGACCGATGATGATGCTTGCAGGGGAAGCAGTGATAAATCTATGATTCCTGGCTTCCTAGTACACAGGAACTCTACAAGATCAAAATGTAAATCCCAAGAATTGGCCAACTCGATAGACGGTTTCCTTACTATTTATTCCATGACTGATAGCCCTTTAGTAACCAAGAACAATAGCGAATCATTTAGGCATTAACTACAGATGCTCTAAAGGGGTAGAGATGGAAGAGGTGCCTGAGAGCCAAATTGCTTGCATTTTCAAGAAATCCAATGAACAAGAGCATGGCACGATTGTGGCGATCCTGGGAAAATATTTCTGGTTGGTCGGGCATGTTCACAATGGTATCCTGATAGAAGAGTTGTTTTGTCTGGTCATACAGGTGGTGGGGAACATTCTGGCGGCCAATGGTATTGCGTGAAGGATTGTGGAGGATAGCATATACCATGAAGTGATATGTTCCCTTGACAACATTAAAGCCTACCCAGTGGAAGATTGTATGGTAGGACACTTTTGGCTGCAAGTGGAAGGCAAGAAGAAGAAAATGAACAAGGCATGGTCTCTGTTCAAACAAGGTATTGTAAAAGATTACAGCCTGGAAAATTTTGAAACATTCTCTAAGGAGAATGAGGATCTTTTCCCAGAAGGGGTAGTAGATAGGCTGATCTCCATCGACAATGGGATTATGTATTTGTACAACTAAGCCCGGCGGTCAAATTTCTAGTTGTTTCTCAACAACAATTTGTAATCTCTCTTTTATGGTAATAAAAAGGGTATTGTCCCCTAGGAAAAACTTCCTTAAAATATGTGTGTGTGTGTGTGTGTATGTATAT
>MU225929.1:794596-816430 GCA_018584345.1 Thuja plicata
AGGCCTAGGAGGACCAATACATAGGTCCTACCTAGAAAGAAGAGCCATGGAGAGGAAAAATCTAGGAGGATCCATAAGATCCTAACCCTAATTTCACCTAAACATGTAAACATGCAAATCTATTATGTAATCATACTAAACGAGGGTGCTAAACTCATCTAAATGGAAGTGCTTCCATTTTAAGATGATACAGTATATATGTGTGTGTATGTGTGTGTGTGTATATACATACATATGTATATATATGTATTTATGTATGCATGTATATATACATACATATGTATATATATGTATTTATGTATGCATGTATATATACATACATATACATATACATACACACACACACACATAACCTTCCCTGGTCACAGGCAATAGCCATAGAAGCCCAAGGCCTACGAGTGCATGCATGCATAGGGAGGTAGATTACTAGTCATGTGTGGGGATGGAACTATAGTGTCCCTTCCTCCCACCCATAGTTGAGCAAGTTGAGAAATGAAAAGTAATAGTTCCTGCAGGGGTAGGGGGGTCCAAATTATATATATATATATATATATATATATATATATATATATATATATATATATAAAAGCTAGTTTTCTATCATTTTTAAACTAAATGAATATTTTATCTATAACATATTGAATCCTAAAGGAGCATCTTCATATTTAAAAAAATGTAGCTCTTATAATTAAATAGATAGAAATAAATAAATAAATTTCAATGTCTACGAGGCTAAAGATAGCCTATGGGACAAACCACCTCTCACACTAATCTTTGCATTTTAGCCCTTTTCTTGTGCAACTTGATACTAAGTGCCCCCAACTACTCAACTGTCCCCTCATTGAAAAAATCAACCCAAGAATTATCAGGACAAAGTTATTAACATAGTTTTTGTTGTTGCCCTTGAAGGCACCACACTCTAAAATGAAATGCTTTTCTATTTCCATTTTTCCAAAAGTGCAGAAAATACACTCTTTCTTCCCAAGATTATTTTGATGTTTTCCAGTGCCTAGTTTCACAACAAAGCTTATTAGAGTTGGTCCTTAACATAGCAATATGAATTTTGGCTCTCTAAGACATATTGACCCCTATGTACGCTTTTTGATGATGATTACAAGTGGGATTAAAATCTTCAACATAGTAATCTTTATTTCTCATTAGACCTTCATCCTAAGAACACTTGTGGAACTTATCCATAACAACAACCTCTATCTCTTTACTATTTTTCGAGAACAAATTCAAGTAAATACTTCATTTACTAAACTTTTTGATGTTTTGTCGCATCTAAGTCTATTCTCTTTTGCATAATATGTCATTGAAGATAACCTTAGGCTATCTTCTCTCTTCCATTTTCTTGATTCTTTTTAAATATCTTATGAGCCTCACCATGACAACTGCTTCAATAAGGGAAACCCCTACCTCACTCAACATGATATCATAAGGGACCAAACTTTTAATTTTTAACTTGTTTGTAATCAAGCATTTTTAGGTTTTCTCAATTTCCTTCCATTGTAGATTAGAAGTATTGGCCCACGATTTACAACCATAAAGAACAACTAGAAGCACTAAAATCCCAAAAAGAGTTTGGGTAGTTTTCCAATTCCATAGCTCTACCTCTCCGCAACTATTTTGGAAAGCATAAAATTTAAGGCATTATATTTTTCCATTAGTATACACAAGGAAAAACATTATCTACACCATCGGTTTACAATACACCGACAGACAAGGCACAGCACTACCTGACGCCAAGGGTACCCGATACTGCCAAGTTCAAAGTCATCCCAAAAAACACTATTCAATGTTACCAGATGACAAAAAGATCAAAGGAACCCGATGAGTAACAACAGTGCAACCTGATGGAACAACAAAGAGAGGAAGCCGATAGATAAAGGGAAATCAATGATCAATTCAACAAAGGGACGTTGACAGACTTTCATCTCAACCCAACGACCAAGAATTGACAGTCAGTTACATCCCGCAAAAAGTGGATCTGACTTTCCACGTCAGATAAATCACTAAAGTTGTATTTATAGATTCTTGTTTTGTTTTTAAATCCATTATGTGTGGAGGAAGAAATGTATTTACTATTTTTTTAATTAGTTTTACTAATTTAAAACATGCAAACTAAAGATCAAGGTCAAGTTGTAAACCTTGGATCTAAGAGTTAACATTGTAATTTGTGATTCCAAGATAGGTCAAATACTTGTATAAATAGATTCTCAATCTATTGTGGACATGATGTTTTTTTGATGAAGTTGTAGCCACCGAGAGAATCTATAGACCAGACAAGAGATTTCATGCAGAAGGATAGAAAATAATCAAATCAATTTCAAGAACAAGAATACAGGCTACCGATGAGCAGAGAAAGTACTACTTCCATTAATCCCAACAATTGGTATCAGAGCCAAGTATCTTCTTGGAAAAGCTTAAAAGGCTTAAGAGAAAAGATCATACAATGGAGAAGTACAAACTTGATAAGAATATTGAGAATAAAAAGCTTGAGATACAAATGTTCTATGAACAGTATAAAGAAGCTAGAATCGAGATGAGAGAGTTGTTGGATGAGAGGAAAGGTATGGCAACTCGGAGCAATAAAAAAGATTATCAAGAAGAAGAGATTCCAGATTTCTTTGAATCTTCAGGATCAAATGCAAGTAATGCATCAGATTAATCAAAAGAGAACATCACAAATCTAAAGGAGATCAATCAACATCTGACAGAGCAAATAAAGATGTTGCAAATTGGTCAAGAGAGTCAGATGGTAAGAATGGTTGATGTGATGAGTTCTGCTAGACAATATGAAATAGAAAGAACACTTGCTATTGATGATAGAAGGAAGATTACATAGAAGCTATAGGAAAAGGAGTTAGAAATTCAAAGACATGTTGAGCATCACCATGAGATCACAAATCAGATTATTCTAATGATTCAAGAAGCAAATAGAATGAATATAGAACTCATTGAAAGAGTGCAGGCTATCGGTGAACTAAGAGAACAGAATGAAAAACTAAAGCATGAGGTTAGAATTCAACAACAGCATAATGAAGTTATCAGAAAGGCTGAAGAGAGAAATAAAAGAATGGATGACTTTCTTGAAGGATAATGAAGAGTCAACAACAACAACGATTTAGGTTTTACCGAAAATGGAGAATCATCAAATAAAGCCAATCCAAAGAATGTCTATGAAAATGCAAGACCAAGAAAGATGACATGCAAACACTGTGGAAAGAAAGGCCACACATCAAATGTATACCGAGGCAAAATGAAAGGTATTCCTAAATATACATCTTCATTCATAGGATTCTGTTATAAATGTAACAAGAAAGGACATAAAGCATATGAATGTAAGTCTAAGATGGAACAACCAAAGAAGGAAACCTACATGGATAAATACTATCCTACATGCAAGATGAATGGACACACAAGTCTTGAATGCTGGAAAAAGAAAAGGCAAGCATGGAAGCCCAAAGGTCAAGAAACCCCCTATCAACCAAAGAGAATCGGTAATCAATATTTATGGGACTACAATAATTGGACAAACTATATAGCATGTGGTAGATATGGTCACATTGCTACAAACTACATGAGGGCATGGACCAAAAGGTCTAGAGGCTGGTCGAACCCTGGAATGGCATGCCTACACTATCACAAAGTTGGTCATCTCAAAAAGGATTGCAAAGACCGAATGATAGAAACAAGCACATATCCCAATGGAAACACCATTGAAGATATCCGGAGGGCTAGAGACAAAATTTGGAGAAAAGATTCAAGCAACGATGAAGCTGGACCAAGCAATGCAAATGGTGACACCACATCCAATGGATCCGGTGACACCACCATCCCCACTTGAGCTGAGCAAGTAAGTATGGAACTGCACTACACCAAGTCATATTTTTCATCAGTTCCATTATACAAACTGATAGATAGTCAGAATCTGCATAATAAAGATGCATATTATGTCACTTGTTACAAATTATGAGAAAACAACCACGTCGGTATACACATACCAAAGATCATCGGTGAACATAATGGATGAGATGTTTACACTTACTAGGAAATTGTCGGTCAACACATAAAATACTTAAGTTACTAATGTAACCCGACACCCATCGGTAAGAAAGCAAAGTTACAAAGTTGTCACAACAGAATACCAATATCCGTTGGTAAAAGAAAAATTGTCAATAGCAGTCATGAGCATCATGTCAACACCGATGATGATTTTAAAAGTCTTCCTGACAAACTCTATCTTCATGTCTCAATGAGTCGTTGAGCATTTATGACAAGACCTAGGGCAAAAAGTCTATAAATAGACGATGGGAAAACTTCATTTTGCACCCGTGATTTGAAGAGAAAGCAGAGCAAAAATTAGAATGATTGAAGAGCATTCGACAAAGTGACCTCAACATAATCCAAGCACATAGAAAATAGATCATTTTCCATTATCACAGATCAAAGTAAGTACCAAGGGCACCGAAAGATCTCTGTCATTATTTATCAAGAAAGCCCTAAATTTCAAGAAAGCCCTAAAACTTGAAAAATGATGGCAACCACGTCAAGAACCATAAAGATCAAGAGTGATAAGAAGAATGTGGTTAGGTTAATCAAGAATAGCACCTGTGTAGAGCCCAAATACAAGATATGCCCAGAGATTGCATCACAATTCGATGAAACTTGTGCATTTTCTAAGATTCCACCTAGGGTTTTGCTTATAGAAGATGTTAGGTCTTATATTCACTGCAAGATCGCCGAAATAGGTGATCTATAGATGGATGAAGCTTATAAGAAGCTTTGTGATGTAGAAGGAAACCTAAAGGAAGAGCACAAACACTTAGAGGTTAAAGGGATAACTAATGCCCTATATTTCCTGAGGAACTTCAAGACCGACTGGATTAGGTTGGTACTTAGTAGATTGCATGACCAGAAGTTATGGTTGGATCAACCGAAACAAATCACCAAGGATGGCCTTCATGTTGTCACTGGTTATCCAATAACTAACAAGCCTAAGGCTCACAAGCATTCCTCTAGGCCAGAAGTCACAAAGCTCACAAAAGCTGAATGGGACAACAGAGGTTTGAAAGTAAACACCATTACCGACGAGGAACTGAGGTTCGGTGCATGTGTGATTGGTTATAAAATCTTACAAGAAAGTAGGTTGAACAACATATCTGCAACATCAGTAAGCACAGCTTACAAGATTGTAACAAAGGGAATATAGATGGATCTATGTGAGATCCTGTTGAAACAACTTGATGAGAACATGAACACAATCAGGTCCACAGAGACCAACACATGTAAGTTCGGCTCACTTATTATGTGTATCTTTTTATACTTTCAAGAATACTTTCCTTCAGCAGGAAAAGTGAAATGGGACACTAGAAAACCAGTGACATTACAGATTAGTGAACTAATTAAGTCACTAGGAGATAATTTTAAATCTGTTATGACTACATACTTCCTTGAATTCAAGGAAAAGATGATGGAAAGGACAAGGATCCCCGAACAACTTATTGAAAAACATAGGGATGAAATATGTTTTATGGTGGATACAAATTTCACCCACATCAAACTGGTTGTACCAAGAATAGCTTGGTTAGCACCACTTGATTATGAAATCAACATAGATCAGGCTACAAATGTAGTTGATGCATTGATCAATGAGCCTATTGACAACAAACAACCAAGGTTTGGAACCTATGAAGAGGTCAGATCAAAGATAAAAAGAGGCCTAGAAATCAAGAAAACTATCAATAAAAAGGATAAGGTGGTTAATAATCTCAAGAATATTTTGTCAGTTATAGAGTAGGAACAAGAACAACCAGAGGAAACTGATGAACAGGGCACCATCGGTGAAGGGCGTGATGAACAGAAATAAGATTCTAAGGAAACTGAATCTGATACACCTCCACCTCCTACAAGAAGCAGAGGACAAGGAGTCAAATTGCTAAAACTGATACTACCCCTCTTAAGAAAGGACAAGAACCTATAAGAGGAAGCAGCCAATAAAACAAACAAAGTAGCAAACTATGAAGGAAACACCTACAAAGAGGAGAAAAAGATTGCTCAGGACAAAAGCTGACATAGAAGACACCAAAGATGATGAGCGTGATGTGACAAAGATGAATTTTAGAAATATAACAATTGATGAGGCAACTGAATCTATTGTTGCATCTGGCATAATGCATGACAAGAGAATTAGACAATGGGATACACTCAAACCAGAAGACCAAAAAAATATACAAGATGCCATAATAAGGGAAATGGTCAATTACAAATATGTACTAGCTGAATTCATCAACCAAATACCTAAAAAGCTGGGTAAGATATTGTCGCAACAATGGTCATATGCTCTACAAATAGAAAGAGAAGCAAGGGAGAGGGTACTTGTCAAACTAATGCCTCTCGAATCCAAGATAGAATAAATCAGAGAAATAATGAAGAAGCACTCAGGTAAATTTGTAGCCAAGATATGGGCTTACAAAGTGCTTGAAGATAAGTTTATATAACTAGACACTATGACTGAAACAAAATGGAGACAACTCCTAGATCTACCAGCATAGTCAACAAGTCGTGAGGAACATTTACTTCTCACCAGCACACCTCATAGAAAGGAGGAAAAAGACAAGGCAAGTCCTCAGCACATTGCTTTGGACAATGTTGAATAAATGGAGCAAATTGATTTGGACAAGGTAATGGATGATCTTGACATTAAAGACATCACCAATCATGACTCTGATAAAGATCCACAGAAGAAAGATGATGTGATATTCATTACACTTAAGGATCAGGGACAGAAACAAGATTTGAAGACATCAGATGATAAAAATATGAATGTTGTTGATGAGACATTGCAGGACACTTCAGTTATGGACTTAACAGAACTAGAACCTGCAGAGAAGATATAAAAAGATGAGGATGTCACTACTCAAAAAGACCAAACTGATGAGTAGGACACCACTCTGGATATAGCACAAGCTACCACTTAAAGCAATGTGCTTTTGTTAATGAAGGAAATCAATATATTAGAGGGTAATGATGGATCTACTGCAAAGGACACAAGCACACCTGAGGATAAGGGTGAGGCTGAAGTAAAAGAGACCACAAATAATACAAAGGACACGACTACAAAAAAGGCTGCAACCGATGATCATAAAGATAAATCTACTGATCAAAATAAAGAAGAAACACAAAAGGTAGAGGAGGAAAATTAGAAAGATAAGAGTGGAGAAGAAAAAAAGGATGAGCTGGAGAAGAAAATAGAAGAAAAATCTGCAGAGACACCCAAGGTGGATGGAGAGACGTCTTCACCAAACCGACAGGTGCCCCCCGAGAAGAAAACACAAGAAGCATCATCTAAAAAACCTTCACCAAGCACTTCAGAGAGAACAAATGAACTAGAAATGGTAGCTCATACATCTGCGTCCACACAAATCTCAAAGAAGAAGAAGAGCAAGCATAAGAATCCAGTAACTCTAGATGAAATCATTGAGATTCTATTTTGTGTTCCAAGGACATTGGATCCAACTGAACTAACCAAGTATGTAAGAATTTGTGAGAGAAAAGCAATTCAAGACAAGCTAAGAAAAGACACAAAGGTGGAAAAGGTACTAGAAGTAGCAAGAGGTATACTTCAACAATTAGTACCGAATGTAGATGTTGATCAGACAACCCTGATGCTTGATCAACTAGTTGTTCTCACATCTCAGAACATCGATGCTGAGAAGGTCATAGAAGAGAGACTTGAACAGAAGTATGAGTTCAAGCTAACTAAAAAGATAAGTCAAGAAGTGGCATTACAGAAGGTAAAGCTTTCTGAATTGGTGAGCATAATTAATCCAATCATCTCAGAAGCTATTACTTTGATACATAAATTATGCACACTTGATCAACTCACACAAGAGTATACTGACAAGATAGCATAAATTGATGTTGATCTTAAGACAAGTGCACAAAGTCTCACAAATAATGAAGAGGCAATAAAACTGCACAACGAGCAACTGAAACAGGCTCAGAAATTGAGACAGGACATACAAATTGCATAGACAAAGTATAGAGATGAGGTAAATGAGCTTCAAGCTCAAATCTTACTGACACTTTCACTACTGCAACATGTGAAACAGGCAAACACACTAATTGCCACCCCAAAAATGTTTGTCTTAGACAACATTTATGATATGCATGCGAGACTAGAACTAGAGCACATGGCCCTAGAACTACTGAAAGAAAAATGGGAGAAATTGCTTGAAGATATCAAAACAACCCATTCCCATATTCTTGACACATTGTAAGTTACACATTTTTGTCAAATTTTTGGCATCTTATAAGTTGTACATTTTTGTCATGAGTATCAAATAAAGGGGGAAATGATATGTATAGTTCAGTTAGTATAAAGGGGGAAGTGACATGTACAGTCACAATAAAAGAAGAAAGGGGGAAATGAAAAAAAGGAAATCATGTGTATAGTCAAACAGGGAATGTATAGTAAAGAGGCAAGTATACATGTACATATACCTATACTATACTGATGCATACAGTTAAGGGGAGTCATATAATGACAAGGATATAGACATGGTGTACATACTAAACACATTAGTATTGTGCACATATCAGTTTTTTATACTAATGTCAAAGGGGAGATTGAAGGCATTATATTTTGTCATTAGTATACACAAGGAAAAACATGATCTACACCATCGGTTTACACTACACCAAAAGACAGGGCACAACACTACCCAACGCCAAGGGTACCCGATACTGCCAAGTTCAAAAGCATCCCGACAAACACTATTCAGTGTTACCTGATGACAAAAAGGTCAAAGGAACCCGACGAGTAACAACAGTGCAACCCGACAGAATAGCAAAGAGAGGAACCCGACAGACAAAGGGAACTCGACAATCAGTTCAACAAAGGAACACCGACAGACTTTCAGCTCAACCTGGCAACCAAGAACCGACAGTCATTTACATCCTACAAAAAGTGGATCTGACTTTCCACGTCAGATAAATCACTGAAGTTGTATTTATAGCTTCTTATTTTGTTTTTAAATCCATTATGTGCGGAGGAAGCAATGTATTTACTATTGTTTTAATTAGTTTTACTGATTTAAAACATGCAAACTAAAGATCAAGGTCAAGTTGTAAACCTTGGATCTAAGAGTTAACATTGTAATGCGTGATTCCAAGATAGGTCAAATACTTGTATAAATAGATGCTCAATCTATTGTGGACATGTTGTTGCTCGATGAAGATTGTAGCCACGGAGAGCATCTAAAGACCAAACAAGAGATTTCATGCAGAAGGACATAAAAGAATCAAATCAGTTTCAAGAACAAGAATACAGGCTACCGACGAGTAGAGAAAGTACTACTTCCATTAATCCCAACAAAAATACTTTCCAACCTCCCAAAGTTTGCTTCTTTTTGCACCCTTCCCAACCTAATTTTTTATTGAAATCAATTCCAAGGTATTTTTAATTAGTCACTTCTTCAAGAGTATCACCTTCAAAGTAAAACTTATATTGGTTATATTTTCTTTTATTAAAGAAGACCACAACTTTTGTCTTGCTAAGATTGATTTGCATCTCCACCGAACTACAAAATTGGTCAAGGCAAAGTAAGTAATCTTGTAAACTAACAGCATAATTAGAGAGTAGAATAAGGTCACATGCATATAGAAGAAGTCTTCTAACAAACCCACACAAATGAACATCATTGCCTCCTTCTATGTTTAACCACTCTTCAAGTTTGTCAATATGTAAACAAAAAAGTGTAGGTGACAATGGGCACCCTTGCTTGACACCTATATCACTTCTAATACTTTCAGAGATGCCATCACAGTTCTGATTTTGACTTTAAGCTTCTTGTAAAACTTGTGAACCACTACTCTAAGATGTATAGGGACCCCAAATTCCTCCAACCTATGCCAAATCGTATCTCTAGAAACCATGTCAAAAGCTTTTTTGAAATCTACAAAGCTTATAATTAAAGAGTGGAGAAGAAACTAGGATATATTGAATGATATTAATTCTTTTAAAAATTATTTTAAAATAATTATTAAGAAAAATAAATTAAAAAACAATAAAAAAATTAAATAGCTTTTGAGAAAAAAATCTAATGGTAACTTATCAATCGCTATTTATCCTTGTTGTGCAACTGGGAATAATAATTAAGGCCCCGTTTGGTTGTGGGAATTAGGAAATGTTGAATTTGATCAAATGTTGGAAATGGTCAAATCGTGGATTTGATATTTCAGTTTTTCATTTTTATAATATAGTTTGGACCATTTGGTTGACCCAGAATATGAGTGAGAAGATGCATTTCCTTCGTTTGGTTTCTGATTTTGAAACTGGAATTGGAATTTGAGTATGATTTTTTTTTTGAATTGTTTAAGTATCTTTGAATTTAATAATTTATTTATTTAGTTATTTATTTTTCATTTTATTTAATTTTTTATAAAAAAATAATAAACAAGTTTATTTTTTAAAAATGTAATATTTTTTTTAACTTTTTCAATTATTTTTAATAAGGTTATTTTTTAATTTTATATAGAAAATCATAACCAAGTCATAAACAACAAAGAAATCATGAGTTTACCAAAATATGTCCAACGTATCTACATGAAATTCTAAAAAAGTTTCAATATCCAGAATAGCCATTTGTTAACCAAATTTACGCGCATGGTCCCAACAAAGTAGTGTGATTACAACACAAAGAAGGCATCCCAGAAACATGATTTTTGCTTTCGCCATTAAAGCAATCTCAACGACACTAGTTGTCTCTCGAGCCTTGCACAAATTGTATTCATTTCCTACATCAAGTATAGATGTATATGGGGTAGATGTAGATGGGGTTTCATCGATCCACTAAAAGTATTGACATCCACTATTGCCCTACAATACCAAATCTACATTAGTTCTTCCTAAAATGATTAGTTGTTACATTATTTTTAAACATAAAATATATTTCCATTAATGACCTTTTTCCTATTCGGGCAACCCCAAAATTGACGCCCAGGATTACTTGTTGTGCATGAGGTCTTCAACATGCATGGGCCAACACCACATTGACACATAGGCACATTGACTGAAGTCATCGATGCTATATCAACAAATATTGCACTGTCATTCCAACATATCATTTTGTTTAGTTGATTATTTTGTTCATTCATACTAATTATAATTGCAATAAAAAGTAACATACTAACGTAGACATAATATCAAATCAAATTGCAACATGACTATTATCAATCACAGTAAAAAATGAAAAATGCTTTGTATTTGATGATATAATGAATCTGAACAAAATGTAAATGAAAATTCCTAACTGCACATTATGGAAACCATATGTATAGTTGTGATTGGGACTTTTAGTCCTGACCACACATTGAAATACATGTAATGGCATCTACAATTTGGGATATGTCAAATTGTGATGTTTCTATTAGGATTCAAGTGTGTATTTTTTTTATTCAAACTCATTGACCCATGTTTCATGAATAGTATTCCATCCATGAGCTTGACATGCACAAATTGCCTCGTTTCAGCTGCACTTAACAAGCTAATGTCACAAAAATCATTGATGTGTCGACAATGACTTGGAAGTTATTACTCCCAAGAGTGTAGGCAAGCATTACTTTTCTCCATCATCCTTACAATTCCTCTTTTTACTTCTTCTCTGCTTCAAACAATTGGGAGTTCCCAGGAAAGACAAGTCTACTCTACTATACCCTTTTCCATGTCCACTTCCTGCGTGGCTAATTTCTTCTTCGCTATCTCCATTGCTCTACATGCTTCATCCTTGTTATATTCCTGGCTTGAAAAGGGTATATTCGAGTAGACTCATTTTCTCGGGCACTACAAATTGTTTGAAGTGGAGTTGAACCTTGTCTCGCCTACACTCTTGCGAGTAACAACTTCCAAGTCATTGTCGTCACGTCAATGATATTTATGACATTAGTTTGTTAAGTGCAAATGAAACGAGGACTTTTTTGCACGTCAAACTCATGGATGGAATACTACTCATAAAACATGGGTCAATGAGTTTGAATCAAAAACTATACACTTGAATCCTGATAGCAATATCAGAAGATAATGAAACGTTTTGATGAAAATTTAATGGGAGATGTAGTCAGGAATAAAAATGTCAAATACATATAAGATGACTACTAGTTGTGAATGTAAAAGAGCTCAAAATCTCAGATGTCACATTGTAAACTCCCTCTTCACATTTATAAAATGCGGTTTTATTTACTCGAGATTCATGGTATTGATTACAAAAGGAAAATGCAGTGTTTAACCAATTATGAGAATTAGCAAACTCAAAGAATAAAGACAATGGGGAGAAATAAAAATAGTACATGTATTATCCCCATTTCACATCAAATACTTGCAAATGATATCCTGCCATATCGTTCATCCACTATAACAAGATCACAACAAACTAAACAATTACTAAATAAACATGCAAAAACATCTGATCAATTTATAAATTAAAAAAAATCTAGCATATCCTTGTTCAATACATTAAAAGCATAAAACATTGAATCAAAGCAATATTGAGATTTAATAAAAAAATAATAGCATTAAAATATTTAGGGATTTCATTATTTAATGGAACCATCAAAGTCGGTAAAATATTGAAAGCATTATGCAGCAAACTCCTTTGATACAAATACCATGATTCGTAAGAACCCAACAAGATTCTAACCATAGAAAATCTACCTTGGAAAGTGTTACACAAAAATATTCTAATACAATAAAGACTTCAAAACATTGAATAATAGGCCCCCACATATGTCCTTTACAAAAAGAATTAGCAGAAATAATAGAACATTTTCTAGTTAACTGCAAAGTAGCACACCAATGTCTAGCTGAAGATGACCATCTCACAACACACTGCAAAAGCCTCCTCATTATCCCCTCGCATCTCTGAACAAGGGCCCTCAATAATGGGTGGCTAAGATAATGGGCAGCGATAAAATATATTCTCCTAGACTTTCCAACATACACAAATTTAGAGCCCTTGGGAGCTTCATCCCTCATGACAGCATGCAAAAGGCTTGAGGCAGAGTTTTCTAGAGAGTCACAAATTGAAATGTCATCCCTGCGATTGGAACTCAAGAAGTTGTATGACCTTATTTTCCCCAAGCTTTGGCAATTCTTCAAAATGATTTTAATCTTTTCCATCTTTCTTACATTTGGCACCATTTTGGGCTCTATGAGTTTTTAGTTTTGGTCTATGAAATCTACCATATTCTTGTTCAATACAGTGAAAGCATAAAAAACTAAAATCTAGCATATTCTTGTTTAATACAGTGAAAGCATAAAACGTTGATTCCACCTCGGAAAGTGTTACACAAAAATATAGTAATACAAGAAAGACTTAAAACCATTGAATAATGGGACCCCACATATATCAAACGCACAAAGAAGTAGTAAAAACAATAGAACATTTATTAGTTAACTGCCAAGTATCACACCAATGTTGAATGTACTTTTGCAATAAGTTCAACAAATATGGACCATTAAAAACAACTTAGTGTAAATGAAGTAGTGCAAAAGGAAGATCCAAAATGAAGTAGTGCAATGCATGCTATAAGCCATAAAATACAATGTAACATCTATACCAAGAGATATAAGATGGGGAAGAACAAAATGGTGGTGTGAAAAAACAACGTTAAATAACAATAAACACAAGCCAATATCCAGCTGAAGCTTCATGTATCCTGCTCATAACATATCGGCCAGCAAAGTTCCCATAATAAATGTAATACACCAAGGAGTAACATCAGAAATATGTGTAGTCATCAGAAATATGGACTGTAAGTTAAAATCATGAACAACATATGTGTAGTCTCAGAATTTTCCATTTTGAATTCTTCATGAACACATGTATATATGATGCCAAGCAAAAAATTAGGAGTTGGAGCAATGTACAAAATCTGTACAAGCTGGAGTACTAGTTTCAAAAACTACTCCAGCTTGTAGTTTTTGTAAATTGCTAACAAAATTTAATCCTCTCTACATGAAATACACAAAATTTGTTTCTGAACTGGTATAGTAATTTCAAAAACCACATCTTCTCTATATATGGAAACAAAATTATAAATTATTTATATTTCTTATTATCATAACAATTCGGATCTATACTAATTGAAATAATAGTTAAAACTAATATGAAAAACACAAAATTTCAGTAGAGCAGCCATATGAGTACCATTGGAACAGTTTTGAATAATTCAAAATGTACAGTTCTGATACTTTGCAATAGAACAACATAATATATCACTATAAATGATCTTCATCATGTGGTACTCCTTGGTGTATTCCATTTATATTTTCTAATCCAACAGAGCTAACCAAGTCAAGAGGTATAGACATATAAAATGGAATAAAATAATACCAATCACAAACAATATACAATCATCAGGTATAGATATATTACATGCTTTGTCATTACAACACATGCTTTGAATATAACATGAATATGATGCCAAGCAAAAAAATTAGGTGTCAGAGCAATCTACAAAAATTGTACAAGCAAGAGTAAAAACTATATACATTTTTAAGTAAATCATGAATGCAATTTATAATGCATGAAATAAAATTAAAACCAATATCATCATGACTGCATGTATATATAATTCCAAGAAAAAAAATAGGTGTTCGAGTGATCTAAAAAATTTGTACAAGCTGGAGTAGTGAGTTAATCATGAATTATGATTTTGGAAGAGAGCAGTTATATACTAGAGCATATATATAGTAGAGAAGCCATATGTCAATAAGAGCAACCATATATAGTAGAGAAACCATATGTGAATAAGAGAAGGCATATATAGTAGAGAAGCAATATTTATTTAGGCAGAGAGAATCCATAGAGAGCATCCATACGTGAACAATCAAAACACATGATTTGAGTTTCAACATTAGAACACTATATGTAAATTTTGTAAAAACAAAAAAATGTCACACCGATATCAACTGTATGTTTCTGATATAAAAAGTATCTTGGCTAACCTTTCCAACTTAACAAGTATCTTGGCTAACCTTTCCAATGTTTAACTCACAAGACTTAAACTGAAACAAAAGAAACTAGAGATCTCCAAACTTCATTACAATGTACTCCACTCTCTCCTCTTCATTCATTCTCAAGAACCCTTTGGCTCTTTCAATTTCAACCATGAAGGTGTCATATGCCTTCACCATAGTGCCTTGACTCAAATCAGGGATGTCTTTAAGGGCCTCATACACACTATCTAAGACAACATTTGAATCAGATTTATCCACTTTGATAACATGAGGAAAACAGAGGTCCTCTTGCATTTTTTTTTGTATAGTTTCACAAATCACATCCAACAAACCAGCCATGCTTGCCTCCTTCCTCTTTCCCCTCCTTGATGACAATGTTGAAGGATTTTTTCTACGCTTGAACTAGATTGATTGGAATGATAGAATTCATCGACAAAATCAGTTGTAGTCTCAAGAGGTGTACTGATAGGGATTTCCTCATCACAATACAGGTCGAGGCCCTCATCTATATTGTGTCTTTCTTCTATCTCTTGATTCATTGTAGTTGCGGTACCTTCAACTATGTCATTACCCACAATTAAGGCTAGGTCAGTGTATTACTGGAATGGTTGTCTCTTATACACTTTGGCATTTTTGAATTTGTTTCTTTGCATGTTGTCCTAATGAACGAATTAGATCTCAGTCTTTAATTACTAACTTAATAAGAAGGAACTATTGCTTAGATCAATAGATTCAAAAGAACATGTTACCTTCAAAATCTTGTCCCACACCCTCTCATCAGTATCCACACATTGAGTACTCTCATTCCATGCAAAACCATGCATACTCCTCAACTCTCTTATAACTCTAAAACCTTTCTTCCATCCTTTCAGCTTGTTCTTGAAATTTTCCTTTGACAGATTGAGGTTCATCTCAGCACTAAACCTCCTCTCAATGGTGGTCCACGCTTCTTTTTTGAAGCCCCCTTCGCCTTTCCTTCCTAGTTGAACTTGCTCATGGAGCAATTCTAGGAACTTTCAATCCATTTCTCTTGTCCACATAACCTTCTTGGAGGAAGAAGATACCTGGCTTACTTGAACCTTATGCTCCATGTTCATCTTGAGTTGTGTGAAGGACATCACCTACACCACTTGTTAAATGCAATTATCAGCTGCATGCAAATGAGGATGGATATTAAAGAAACACTCATACAATAGTGGCATATAATCAAACATATTGCACTTATGCATACTATCTAGCAATATGTATTATATGTCTTTATTATCCATCCTCATTTGCATGTAGCTAATGTATGCATGAACGGAAGATGACAGGGACACTCTGAATGTGCCCATCAATTTGGCAAGTAAGAAAAAACAAACATATAACATTGATAGTAACTTGCAAAAAACTGATTTATAATATCAGGCATCCATGTCCTCCACATTGTATGCTATCGAGCAAGTTTTGCCATCGTCAATCTTGGGAAAAGCAAGATTTATGCCACAATCTTTTAAAATTCAAAGTAAAATAGTTATGTTCTATATATGCTCTAGTATATATATTGTTAGAGTAATAAAGTGATTCTACTTATTAATTAAATCATATTGATTTAATTATTAAGTCACTTATTATCTCTATTTCACTTAAGCTAAACTTTAGGCATATAATAATTAATTCTTTTATTAATTATTATTATGCAACCTAGATTTTTTCCCTTTAGGGTTTCCCTTTTACAATTTTGATCACCTTCATAAGGTTTGATCTCTTTGTATTTTGGATTCCCTCTCTGAATGAATATTTTGTCTTTCAGAATATTTGTGTCTTCAAGCTTTGCTTTTGTAATAGGTTATTTTGCATGCAGATGATCTTGGCTTATGAATTCTTTGAATTTTAACATGGTATTAAAGCCTCACTGCTGCTGCACGTTCCTGAGTTTTTGAAGCTTTTGGAGCTCCGGGGGTTTCAAGGTTTTTCTACATTTTCTGTGTGGATCTGGAGGAGATTTATTTTTTGGAGCACTTTGGGCAAAAACTAACATCTGGGTTGCGTTCGTAATGCCCCAAAACCCCCATTTTCATATAAGGCACATCCTATTTGGACAAAATTGAAATTTGGGTCTTATTTTTGCATGTACTGCCATTGGCAAGCTTTACGAGGCAAAAATGTGCCTCAGTTTTGACGCTGCCTCAATTTTTGTGTGCCTTGATTTTAGTGCTGCCTTGATTTCTGTGCTGCCTCAATTTCTGTGTTGTCCAGTTGCATGGAGGAGAGAGAAAATGGCATCCCTGTCTTTTTTCTAATATTTTTTTAAAACAAAAATATATATAAAGTTTTTTTTATGTTTTTTACTTTAATAAAAAAAACATGTTTTTTTTAATATTTTTTTAAAATAAAAAAATATAAATGTTTTTGGTGTGTTTTTTTCTTTAAAAAATATACTATTTTTTTAATGTTTTTTATCAAAAAAAAATACATGCTCTTTTTTTAATTGTTTTTTTTTTTAAAAACAACTATTGTTTATTATTGTTTTTTTCATTTTACAAATGATATTTTTTTCTGCCAAATTTGGCAGGAATTCTGGAGGCAATCTAGATTTGGAGGTTTTCACCAGTTTAGCTGGGCTTCGCCATTTTTGGCTAACGTTTCTTCCGGTTCATTTGGTTTTTGACCTACTAGTGGTTTTTTGCTCATAACTTGAGCAAACGAAAGCGTTTTTCACCAAACGAGATATCGCCAGAAATCTGGTTACGAGGCCGATCTAATTTTTCTAATTTGGTTATCTGATTTTTCTTTCTTTCATGGTTTTTCACCAGTCAAAGGCAGGGTTCCATTTTGCACTCCGGTCACTATATCTCACTCCTTCAGACTCCTTTTTTTGACTTCCGCATGGCGTAGGAAAGCCACTTCTTTTCTCCTTTCTTCTTCTATATGTCTCACACCCAGAATTTGCTCCATGTATCTTTTATTTATTTTTTTTCTTTATGGCATTGTGGTGGATATCTTGGATTTTTCAGGTCCTAAGATCATTTCCTTTATGAATATTGTATACATATTTTTCTGTAGCTTTCTTTTGCAAATGCACCGAGATAAAGTGTCATTTGATGCATGTTTGGGATTCTATTGTACTCGTACTACATTATAAAGGGCTATGGGGGGTTTGATGTTTGCTTTGTTTTCCATCTACATTTGTCAAGTGAGTGTTCCTTCCATGACATTAGCCTTATGATGTGTGTCGTGAGTGTTCCTTCCATGACACCATCGTTTATATGTGTTTTTACGTTCTTCATCATGCAGTGTTTCTTGGCAATCTATTTCAGTGTACCTGTCACACCTCTCATTGCTCAGCATTATGGTGGGTATCTCCTTTTGGTTCTAATTTTTCCTTGGTTTGATTGATCAGCTCTTCGGGATTTGTTTACAACCTTCTCTACCTGATCATGTTCTATTGCAGTGGAGGCTCCAGTAGTTATTTTTTGACAATGTTTGCAGCTTTATGCTTGAGAGGTGTTCTACATGTTCTTTCTTTGTTCCTATTTTCTGGGACATTCTCTAGTTTGGAGGCTTCTTCTGTCCTTGCTAGGCTTCATCTCTTTTTGGAGAGGGGTTTTTCCCACTGGGTTTTCTCCTTTTATCCTCTGTACAGATATTATTTTATACTTGGGTACCTCATCAGGCCTTGTTGTCGGGACCCATTTTCCTGCTTCCAGTAGTTGTTTTAGGTTTTTAGCTTCTCCCTAAAATTATCTTAAGGGGGGAGTTAGAGTAAAAAAGTGATTCCACTTATTAATTAAATCATATTGATTTAATTATTAAGTCACTTATTATCTCTATTTCACTTAAGCTAAACTTTAGGCATATAATAATTAATTCTTTTATTAATTATTATTATACAACCTAGATTTTTCCCCTTTAGGGTTTCGATCACCTTCATAAGGTTTGGTCTCTTTTTATTTTAGATTTCCTCTCTGAATGAATATTTTGTCTTTCAGAATATTTTTGTCTTCAAGATTTTCTTTTGTAACAGGTTATTTTGCATGCAGATGATCTTGGCTGATGAATTCTTTGAATTTTAACATATATATTCTCATACAATTATGTTATAGTATATATATTCTCTACTATATAGTTACATTCATACAATTCTACTATATATGCTCTAGTATATAGTTATGTTCATATAATTCTACTATATATGCTCTAGTATATATGCTTTGTATATATGTTCTAGTACATATGGTGTTGTGTATATAGTCACTATATATCCTCTAGTATACATGCTTTATATATATAGATGTGATAATGTCTTCTTGCTGAGAGTAAAGTACATATAAACCAATCATTATTATTAATCATGTTGATTATGATGAGCAATATGTAGTTCTCAAAATCTATACTCAACATATATATACTGAGTATATATTTTAAAATATTTTAAAAACTATTTTAAAACATATTTGCTTTGTATATATGTTCTAGTACATATGTTGCAGTATATATGGTCACCATATATCCTCCACTTTACATATGTTGTGGTATATATGGTCACTATATATCCTCCAGTATACATATGCTATAGTATATATGGTCACTATATATCCTCCAATATACATATGTTGTAGTATATACGGTCTTTATGGAAGGGGGAGATGTATATGCTCATTTTGACCTGAAATGAGCATATACATCTTTCACTTGAAAAGGTGGAAATAGAATTTGAGGGCCAAATTCACATTTTCTCAATCTCCATTTTGAAACCATTTTGGGTCCGCGTGCAAACAAAACATTATTTGGGGATCGTGTGCAAACAAATTTGTCAGGACATTTGCATCATTTTCCCCAACATTTGTGTGGGCGACAAAGAATAGGTTGTGACTTTACTCCACTATTGTATTGTGTTCGAACGGTTGTGGGTTTCCTTATGTCTTGTGTTGGGTTTGTAGTATATATGCTCTAGTACATATGATGCTCTTTGTACTAGAGCATATATAATGAACGTATATACTGGGCATATGTACTAGAGCATCTATAGTGAGCATATATAGTAGAGTATATATACTGGAGCATATCAAGGCGTTCACTAAGAATGAGGATTTAAATTTCATATATATCAAATATGCAAAAATATTTAAAGACATTATCATGCTCACAAATAGATCAAGAATCTCAAGAAAATAAGTGTGAAACAAGATACACACATTTTAGAAGAGATCAAAATCAAAGAAAAATCAGAGTTACAAATCATACACTAGAATTTGCATTTGGAATAAACAAAAATTAGATATGATGTCATTGTAGAAACAAATCATACACTTGAATTTTCAAATAGAATTTTGGCAACGAATGGCATACCTTGTCTTTGTATATTATATGCATTTCTAAGTTAGAATAAATGGACATTGATTGGTATTTTAAAGAAAAAATATAACCATGACAATATACATCCAATGAGGATGAAGCATCTATAAAGATAACCATTGCAATATACATTCACTTATCATATGAGATACATATCAGAGGAGTAAATAGATTAAAGAATGTTAAAGAACAATAAGAAAGGAGGATGTGACCCAACATCAATGGGAAGATAGCGTAAGGAGTATCATCATAAAAATATAAGAAAATATAAATGGAACACAACAATGGTATACACCATCAGAATAACCATGTTGCAATATGAAATATAAATAGAATACACCAAGGAGTATCATCGTAAAAATGGACTACAGGCTTCATTTGTTTCAAAGAATTTTCTATATGTGAACTATCAGAACATATGATTTGAGAATCAACATTAAAACAATATGATTGATCTTCATCATGTGGTACTCCTTGGTTTATTCCATTTATATTTCCTAATGCAACAAGGCTTAAAAATTCAAGAGTCATAAACAATAACCAGCTAGGAATGAAGAGACAAACAAAAGGTCAATGAAACCATCATGCATTTCATTGTATCTGCATTAAATCACATTAAAGAACAAAGAAATGTTCCAAAAAATCTACAACTATTGTCTATGTATGTAGTCTTCCCACATCCCACTTGCTATATCATCTCAAAACTTCCCCCAATCATCCTTATCACGTTGACTCAACCCATATGTCTCAAGCATTGGTACATTTATCCCATTACGATCCTCATCCTCTTCAATAGCCACTTCAGATGGAATGTCGTCCTCTATAGTAATGAAGTTGTGTAGTATGCAGCATGCCAAAACAATACATGCTTGTTGTAGACACCCAAAATTGACCAAGTGTCTTAGAATCAACCAAATCTGCAAATCTCAGCCAAATGCTTCAAAATGCTTCAAAATAGATCAAAATCAATTCAAATGGACATTTATCAATCAAAGTGGAAAAAATCAAGTTAAATCAAAGGATTAATTAACCATGATATCAAATAATCAAATATAAGCCTAAAAGGATCAATCAAAATTATATAATTGATTTTAATCAATTAATTGTATAGTTTTAAATCAAAAATCAAATTGAACCTATTCATCCTACATGGCTAATTTAATTAATTGATTGAATTAAATAATCCTAATATATTTCAACATGAATTTGAGAAATGAATGGGAATTGAGAACATAAAATCACATGGATCACTCCTGAATTTGAATCTCAATCACTCATTTTCAACTTTGAATCTCAATCACTCAAATTTGTCCCTTTGTCTCAATCTTTGAGACAATCATTTTGTAATATATAAAATAGAGGTTACTAAAATGTAACGTAAGAAAATATGTCACATTTGAAATAAGTGGATGTTTGTGTGATGTGTAGGGAAGATAAGATGTTCCTTTCAACCTCAAATGCACAAATGAAAGATC
>MU225929.1:835900-855560 GCA_018584345.1 Thuja plicata
ATATATACACATATATGCATATACATACATATATACACATATACATATATATACATGCATATATACACATATATACATGCATATACACATATATATACACATATACATGCATATATATACATATACATGCATATATACATATATATACACATATACATGCATATATACACATATTTACAAACAATATATATTAAAAAACATTAAAATACGTATATACAAACAATATATATTATAAAACAATAAAATATTCCAATTAGAAACGTGAAAAACTTGATTAATAGACGTTCGATGAAACGGAAGCCCTGGCAGCCACTGTCCCTTTCAACCCAGCCGAAACAGTCGCAATGACTGTTTCAGCGGGTTTATCCCGCTAAAATAAACCTAGTTACTTTCGATCGAAAGTAACTAGGTTACTTTCGATCGAAAGTACTTAGGTACTTTCGATCGAAAGTACCTAGTTTAGGTACTTTCGATCAAAAGTAAGTCTATTTCGATCGAAAGTATTTAGCATTTTCGATCGAAACAAAGAAAAATATTTTAGTGGGTCACACTTTTCGGGACGAATTCTTTCCTCCCAAAAAGTGTAACCCACTATTGTGGTATTACCCTAATACCCATTATTTTTTTCCAGGGCATTTGATTTTGGGAGATATTAGTCATACTTTTCCCTTTTTCCACTGAGGTTTTTCTCCCTATTCTATATGGGTATTGGGAATGAACTAAAGTGAATTCTATACTATTGAGGTCCTATGATTGGTGGAATCATGAGCATAATTTTTTTCTATGTTTTTTTATCATAGCTTTTAGTATGAATATTGTAATCATTTAAGGGGGAACTGATGTATAACATGAAAGAATAATAGGACGTAAATGATGCTAGTAGGAGCTCTAGAAAGTTGTCAGCAGTTCCAATTCACCTTCTCGGTGATAATAAGGTTCATCGATGTCGGCATTATAAATCTCTGTACACTTTAATTAGAGTTGTAGTTTAGTCTCATCTCTATCTGATCTTTATATGTTCTGTTCACAAGCATTTCCGAATGAACATGGTGTTCATGCTTGTTGGGGTCATTTGTTATTCATGCACACAAATTTGCATACTGAAAACTGCAAACATGTAATTTTTACTTAATGATGTGTAAGCTGGTGTTTTCATCTTTTGTGATGATATAAGATGTTTACAATATTCCCAGCATTAATGCTAGCTGTCTAACTGCACTTGAATTATAACAATGAAGGTAGAAACATAGCAAAAACATGCTAAGATTATGGCCTTTTGAAATTGATCTTCCACTTTAAGACAAGGACCACTCACAGGGATCTGTAATCTCTGGCTCAAATATGATAGGGAGGAAGCGGGACTGCTGATTCTGATACTAGTGGAAAACTCTCTCTTTTCATTTTTAGTAATAGATAAACTAGTGATAAATTATCCACGGAGATAAAAGGCATTCATCTGAATTTTGATAAATTTGCCCATCAATAGAGGTACTACTGTTGTTTCAAGTGCTCCAAAACTTTATGAAAACAGGAGGCAAGGCAAACTTTATCTGCTTGGTAGGTTCTGAGTTTTTACGCAATCAATACCACGTTAAAGAACAGCTTTGTAGTTGCACAGTGGCATCATCGAAGTGGCTTTTCCAGTTCCTAAATGACTTGGGAATTTTTGGACTGCAATCACCCAATATGACAGCGACCTTTTCATTATGGTTGTAGGTCCCTTGTTTGTTCACTAATAGAAAAATTTCTGAGCTTATACTAACCTTAGAGGGTCATGGATATTGGCGCATAAGACCTCATTGCTTTAATACTCTTGGTGATTTCTTAGGGGATTTGTTTTTACTTCTACATTTTTGGTTTCCTAGGAATTACGTTCTATGGGTTACCATATTGCAACTATACCTTGGAATTTAAATTATTCTATCTAATTATCATTATTGTGCTTCTTCTCAAATAGAAAGGCTATATATTATGCATATTCTGTGTGTGTGTTTCGGTAGAGATATCAAAAGAAATTCAAGATAGATTACCAAAAAATACCTAGATGTTGAAAATAGGATTATTTTAGAAAAAAAAAAAATTACTAATATAATGTAGCACTACCAATTACAATTATAGAAGAGTATTAATAGCCCCATGAAGAGTATTATTAGTGGAGTCTGTTAGAATCTCGTACTAAAGAGTTTGTGGCATGAATACCGTATCAACTATTGGTAATACAAATCTAAAAGATAATAAAACTAAAACATGGGTTTAATATAAATAAGTAAAATGGTTCTGAAAAAGAGTACACAGTTGAAAAAAAAACACTAAACACTCAAGAACAAAGTAAACATAAAACACCCACAGACCCTAGAACATGAAACGACATATGCAATGCCTAAAGACCCCAAGAGTTGAGATATTAGCTTTCAAAGAGAAATGGAACCACACAATTTAAGCATCTTGTAATCACAGGGCAAAGTAAAAAGTAGGTGCCCCTATTTGACATCATTCTCAAGGGTTTTTGTATACTATTCCCAGATTTTACCCATGCCATGTATGATTTTACAAGAGAAACAATGGAGAATGTTTTTGTAAATAAATAGAGCATACCTTTGATGTCGATAAAACAAACAACAAAATCTTGCGGAGGAAATTCGTTCAAACACAACAGAACAGCGGAGGAGAGTCATTCAAACTCAACACAGTAGCGGAGGAAATCCCTTCGAACACAACAAAGCAATGGAGGTAACAACACAAAACAATAGCGGAGTGAAGTCACAACCTGTTCTTCTTTTCCCGCGCAAATGTTGGGGAAAAGGATGCGAATGTCCTAATAAACTTGTTTGCACGCAGACCCCAAATAATGTTTTGTTTGCACGTGAACCTGAAATGATAAATGAGGATTGAGAAAATGGGAATTTGGCCCTCAAATTCTAATTCCACCTTTTCAAATGGAAGATGTAAATGCTCATTTCGGGTCAAAATGAGCATATACATCTCCCTCTTCTATTTTCATTTTGCACTCCCAAACACACGATTGGACAAAATCAAAATTAGGAAATGCCAATTTCAGCCTAATTCCCGTAGCCTAGAATTAGCATTTGCTAATTCTGATTTTGTCCAATCCTTTGTTTGGGAGTGCAAAATGAAAATAGAATAGGGAGATGTAAATTTTCATTTTGGCCCAAAATGAGCATTTACATCTTCCACTTGAAAAGGTGGAATTGGAATTTGAGGGCCAAATTCCACTTTTCTCAATCCCCATTTTTGATATCCGTCGGGTCCGCGTGCAAACAAAACCAAATTTTGGGGTCCGCATTTTAGGGCATTCTTCTCACTTTCCCTGCATTGGTCAAAAGCAGTCTGTGAAAAGTGGAGCTTGGTAGGGTTGGTCGAAGGCAGTCTGTGCAAAGCAAAGCTTGGTAGCATTGTTTGAAGGCAGTCTGTACAAAGCCGAGCTTGGTAGTGTTGGTCAAAGGCAGTCTATGTAAAGTGGAGCTTGGTATGCTGTTAAAACCCACGGAGAAAGATTACGTTCTCCTCCACTTTTTTTTGCATTTGGCTAAATCTGACAGGGCACGTGAACGACTCTCCTACACTATTTTTTTCTATTATCAATGCAAGGTATGCAGGATTTTATCTTCCATTTTTAAATGCTTTGAGTACTTAGAATAAGAAAAAATCCTAGATGCTTTGAGGACTTATAATAGGAAAAAATACCATATTCTATAACAAGTTAAACATATTATACCAATGCCTTATGGGAACTACTCAATCATAGCAGATAGCATAGTCACATTTATACGAATAAGAGAAGACCCCAATTAAAGGAATACAAAACTGGTCATTAACAAGAGCTTGGCCTTCAAGTACATTATTATGAAGTATTCCTTTACTTGGGGTCTTCTCTTGTTGGTGATCGTTACCTGTAGGCCCTAAATCTAAAATGATCTTCTTAACTATTATGAAGTAACATATTGTCAATACAAACCCACTTAGCTGCACATGTTGAAGCCATTATTGCCCAGTTAACTGCTTAGATTTAGTAGCACATCAAATGCATAAGATACAATGAAAGTTTACCTCAATTTAAGGGTTTCATCATTACAAAAACCAACCATAACCATCAGAACAAATAAAAACCTCCAATAAACCCTACGAGTTAAAATATCTCTCAAACCCTAGCTCAGCCACCCACTGGATTGTTTACAATAACACGTAAAACAATAGAAAGAAGGATGGATTATAATAATGACCATTAACAAAGCACTGATGTATGGCCAAATCCAATCTATGTCGAATGGGGAAACACAACTCTGCTTTCAAATGTATTCCAACTTTGAAATTGCATTTCCCAGTAGCAAAACCCTAGTAAATATGGTCTCTTGTTGCAAACGGGCCTTTAATTTTCAAAACACATTGATGTTAAGTAAAAAATCAACTGATAACACTAGAAAAAAATTCAAAGGGCTACGTGTCAGAAGCCAAACACAAAGAGTTCATTGTTAACAAGTTGTTCGGAAGTATCTCACTCTACTGGAATGCATTTGGATGTTTGTTCACACCATGAACAACCTTAAAATATGTATGTCTACTTGTCCTTTTATCTTTTGTTAATAATTTGTTCCCTTTTGTTCACTTGAGGCTCCATATTTGTGCTCTCTACATTACACAACTTTGTACCCTTTTCCTTCTTTGTTTAGTTGTTTTATTGTTATTGTATATTATCTGTGACTGTCATGGTTCCGGCTTCATTGTTTTTGGATTTTCTTGGTTTATGATCTAGATATATTATATGATTTACAAAACAACTTCTATTGTGGAAATCTAGTTGTGTGAGATTCAAAATATTATTTGGATGTAATATGATTTGCATTCATTCATGTTAAATAAATTTGTTTGTTTGCTCTGTCAATTGTTTGGTCTATAATACTCATGATTTGGTACATTCCTATTGCTTTAAATTACAATACTAAGATAGGAGGCATTGACTAATGTTTTTGTATAATATTGTTTCCTCAAATTGACATTCTGATGTTCGTGGAGAGTATAAATTTATTCTGCTCATTATTAAACCACTGGGTTATTATTTTCTGCATGCTTATATCTCTTTAATAGTTGTATGCATGGTCCTTTTTGTTGTTTGAGGAGGTGCAAAGTTATGACTAATAATAAATTATTATCAACATGATTAATAATAACTTATTACATAGCAATATGTATGTGCATATATAAGTACCATATCTATGTATATAATTTCATTATTAATAATCATGCTAATTATGTTCAACAATATGTCTTGTAGCTTATATTTGGGACATAACCAATATGTTTTCACACCACATTGTCAGGTGCCATATCCAGTTTACAATTTGTGAAAGAATAATAATAATATATGTTATTTTGCAAAGTCCAACTCTAAGCTCAACCATAGAAGACATATCAGATTTAAAGCACTAATTATATATATGATGGGCTTATGATCTCCTTCATAGGTATAAATTGTTAATGGTTGGCTTATGAGCTTGTTCATGAACACATGTATATATATGATGCCAAGAACTAAGTAGTTGTTGGTATTAATTTACATAAATTGTACTAGCTGGAGTAGTGTGTTATAACTTAAAATTTGCTCCATTTATGATTAGACGGTATGCCCAAATCACTATTGACTAATATAACTTTGACTAATTTCCTAATCCAACAATGTTAACGAATTCAACATCTATAGACAATAACCAACTAGGATTACATATAGAAACAAAATTATCACTAACTACATGTTATAGACATATTACATGGAGCAAAATCATGTTGTCGCATTTCTTTTGTTGTCTTCAACTCTTGTTGCCTATGACTGCCAATTTAGTATCTTAAATCTTTTTTGTCATGCATATTTTAGGTCATTGATGGATATTCCCAATAATATAAATGTTCAAGGACGCATATCTAGGAAGAACACAACCACTCGTATTCTCGCACTTGTTCTTGTTGTCCTTGCAGTGTTTGCATAAGAAGATAGATGATATATGTGTAAGAAAAGAAGTGATAAAATTGGTTTTTATAAACAAATTATTCATTCTAATGATGTTGATTGTCATGACCGAATCCGCATGAGTAGAAGAGACTTCTTTCAGCTAGCCAATCTTCTAAGGAAAAAGGGAAGCATTACAGTAATGATAAACATAAAGTTAGAAGAACAACTAGTGATGTTCCTCCACACCCTTGGCCACAATCTGAGGAATCGTAAGATTTCCTATAACTTTACCCACTCAGGAGAGATAGTAAGCTGATACTTCCACAAGGTCTTGAGGGTTGTCTTAGCACTCTATGCAGATTATTTTATACCACCCGGTCCAAACACTCCTAAAATTAGTGGGAAGGACCATTTTGATCTGTACTTCAAGGTAAATCCCCTATCGCTACAAATTTCTTTGCTTCAGTGTTAAACCTATTACCATGTGTTCATTGACTATAGTTTTTCTTTGTTTAGGATTATTTTGGAGAAACTGATGGAACTCATAGACCAGTCAATGTTGATGTCAACTTATAGGGTAAATATCATGATAAAAAAAGGGAACTTGTCCCAAAATGTTATGGTTGTCTCTTCATTTGATTATAAGTTTCAATACATTCTTGTTGGTTGGGAAGGTTTTGTTGTAGATAGTCATGTTCTAGCTTCAACTCTCAGTAGAGAAGATCTTCTTGTAGCTCCCCTGGTATCCTGGTATGCCATTTCATAGTGTATGTTACTGAAGAATACGATAAATGTTTCACGTTCTAACAATATACTTTTTACTGTAGGAAAATATTATTTAGTTGATGCTGGATATCCAAATGTACCAGGCTTTCTCACTCCTTATTGGTGTACAGGTTACCACCTGAAGGAGTTTTCAAGAGAAAACCCTATAAATAGTTCACAAGAATTTTTTAACCACCGACACTCCTCCCTTAGAAATTTAGTAGAGGGTACATTTGGGAATGTGAAGTAGCATTTTCCTATCTCGAGGCATGCAACATCTTATCCCATCACGACACAAGCACGTATTGTTTTGGCATGTTGCATACTGCATAACTTAATTACTATAGAGGATGATGTTCCATCTGAAGTGGCTATTAAAGAGGAGGACGGTCGTGATGGGATAAATGTACCAATATTTGAGACATATTGGTTGAGTTAGTGTGATAGGGATGATTGGGGGAAGTTTTGAAATGACATAGCAAGTAGGATGTGGGAAGACTATAGACAAACAAAATTAGGGGATCTTTCTTTGTTCTTCAATGTGCTTTAATGTAGATACAATGATATACATGATGGTTTCATAGCTCTTTTGTTTGTATCTTCATTCCTAGTTGGTTATTGTCTATGCCTCTTCAATTTGTTATCCCTGTTGCATTAGGAAATATAAATGGAATACACCAAGGATTACCAAGTGATGAGGGTCAATCATAGTTTTCTAATGTTGATGCTTAAATCATGTATTCTGATAGTTCTCATATAGAAAATTCTTTGAAACAAATGACGCCTGCAGACCAATTTTCTGATGCTACTCCTTGGTGTATTCATTTATATTTCCTATTGCAACAGGGCTTTTTGATATGATGTATACCATTGTTGTGTTCCATTTAAATTTGATTTTTATTTTTCTGATGATACTTCTTATGCTATCTTCTCATTGATGTTGGGTTACTAAGTTACATCATGCTTTCTTATTGTTATTTAACACTCATTTGTACCTCATATGATACAAAAATGTATATTGCAATAGTTTCATTGTTCTTTTATTTCTATCTTCATTCCTAGCTGGTTATTGTCTATGCCTCTTGAATTTGTTAGCCTTTTTGCATTGGGAAATATAAATTGAATACACCAAAGAGTATCAAGTGATGAGGTGTTGATCTCTAAGTTTTGTTGATCACCAGTATCCCACACTTAGTCATTTATCTAGGCAGGTTAGTCGGTCATCACTGCGACCGAACTATCCAGTATAGGTCGAGAAATAGTTATTGCTGAGCAGATAGTAGTTGTCAAGTTACACATAATCCGAGAGTAGTTGATGAGTCCATGTTGAGCGCCAGAGTCTTCATGTGTCGAGCAAGACAGTTTTGTCCTACATGTCAGTGATGGCACAAACTTGAAGGTAAATTGTTTTGGGCCGACTTGTTTGAGTATTTAATGTTTTCAACAGAGTTAATTACGCATTAAATCATTGATCCCAATACATGGCATGGAGCCAATCAGAAAATTGGAATGCCCAAGTGGCATAAGTATTTGATCTTGATTGTTGATCTAGATCTAGATGCCAGATCTATAACGTATATAAGATTGCTTCTTACCCTAATTTTAAAGATGAGAGAGAGAAGTGTATGCATACATGAGAGATGTGCGAAGGGTTATTTCTGAGTGAAGAAGCATAGATCTAGCATAGTAAAAGAGCAGTGAGCAGTAGAGAAAAGTTATATCAGATTATTAGATCAGAGAAGGTATTGGAAAGAGGAGATCCATCATCAACATCTAAGTGCATATCGAAGATCAGATCTTGAGACATTCTTACAGGTGTATCAGGTGAAATCTCTTAACAAAGTGGTTCTAACAGACCTTTCTAGATCTCTTAGCCGAGTGCCTACTTGGTTGTAAGTTTAAATCCTTTTACAAGGTAGATTGTAATGATATGTAGCTCTTAACTGGGCAGACCTCTAATCAGGTAGATTACCAAGTGTGATCAAATTTTGTAGCCTTAACAGGCACACTTTATTGCTACAGTAGTGAAGATTTTTTGGGTGTCTCCCCACCCCAGTTTTACCTTCTTGGGTTTCTGGGTTACCAAAATTTTGTGTCTTGAGTTATTTATTTTATGTTATGGATGCTACTAGTTGATAGATCAATTATATTTATGCATGGTTTTGGATCAATTTGTTTTAAGAGGTAAAAGTTATAAGATCTGATTCACCCCCCCTCCCCCCTCTCATTATCTTGCTTTCACATTTTGTATTTCCAACAATTGGTATCAGAGTGTAGTTCTCCTATAAAAGGTTTTAATCAGCTTGAGAGTACAGATCTTGAGATGGAGGTTTACAAATTGGGTAAATTCATTGAGAATCAAAAGATAGATATTCAGCTAGCATTACATCAGCTTGAAATAGCAAGACAGGAACTGAAGAAGTCCTTGCAAGAAAGGAAATATTTTGCCAAACAAATGAATGACACTCATTATCAGGAAGAAGACACTACAAATCTATTTTAGAATGGAAACTCTACTAAGAGCGATGCAAGAATTTCATATCTACTGGAAAGGAACAATACATTGTGTGAAGAAGTCAGAAACCTGAAAAGAGAACAAGAAATGAAAACAGTAAGACTATATGAAGTAGTGGAACAGAAGAAAAAAGCTGAAGATGACAAGGCTATGGTTGACGAAGACAAAAGAGTGATGACTATCAGACTTGATGAAAGGAAACGTGATTTACAAATGATGACAAACAATCAGGTTGACATGGTGAATCAACTGCTACTTGTGAATTAGGAGATCAGCAAGAAAGACATAGAAATTGTGAATTTGAGATCTGAGAACAATCAATTGAGAGATGAATTAAGATCTAAGAAAGAACTTAATGAAAGATTGAATAGACCTAATGAAGCTTTGAATCATTTTGAAAACTTGATGGAGCATCAAGAAGATCTAAGGACTCTTCTGGATCAGGTCATACCGAACAATAGACATCTTCTAACAAAGGAGAATCATCTAAGACTGGTGAAACGAGGAATGCAAAGACAAAGAACAACAAGCCTGTATGATACCACTGTGGAAAGCTAGGACACACAACAAACATATGTTGAAGCATGAATGGTAATTCCAATCCTTAACCTAAGTTCAATGGTCATTGCTTTAACTGTAAGAAGTTTGTACATCAGGCACATGAATGTTGGGGAAAGGAAAACAATGCACCTCCCACACCTAGATTCAATGGGTATTGTTACAACTATCAAAAATTTGGACATAGAGCACAAGATTGCAGTTCTAATGCTAAACAACAATGGACATCAAATACACAAGCAAAAGAACCAAGGAAAGGCAACACTTATAATTGGGATTACAACACATGTCATAGTTTTCATTACTGTGGTGAGTATGGACATGTTCCAGAAAACTACATAAAGACACATTTTAGAGGAAAACATAAGAGTTGGATGAATGGAAGCCTAGTTTGTTATAATTGTCTGAAAATTGGTCATACTAGGAGAGATTGAAAAACAAGGGTACCTACTCCTACTGTTGAGCAGATTATAGCATAGGTGAACCAAACATGGACAAGGAAAGTAGAACCATGCAGCAGTGAAGCTACTACAACCGAGGTCACCCAATCCAATGGATCACATGATCACTCCATCACCAACTAAGAAAAAGAGGTATGTGAGGAACTGCATTTATATTTCATATCTTTCATCAGTTCCTAACATATAAAAATGCAAAATTCCATATCTGCATATGATAAGATGCATCAGGAGATATTTTGAGACATGTACCAAGAAAATTCAATATGCACTATAGGTGTCGAGCAACAGTATTATTGTGCACTAAGACCGATTTTCCTAGTGTATGTTGAGTTAATATGATTGACCGAGTAAGTTTTGTTTGATGACTAAGTATGGGTTGTGACCGAGAGGTAGGCGAGTTTTGTGAGTCAGCCGAGGACAGCTGTATGGCACTCACTCAATGGAAAGAACATTTAATGCTAACCTAATTTTGACCGTTGGAACTTATATAAAGGAAAGAGTCATTCATTTTCATTCTCACTATGCGATTAAGAATTTCATGAAGTAATTGAGCATTTGCAAACTTTATTACTGCAAAGTTCTTTAAATATTTCAACAGTGTGTCATCGGCAACCTCTTTAGTGGAAAGTGCAAGTTTTGATATTGCCGAGGTACTCTTTTCTTAATCTTTGAAACCCTTTTTTTCAAAGACAATGGCCACAAGTTTTTCTGCACCAGCTAAGAAAATGGAGAAGGATTTGATGAAAGTTCAATTGGTTAGGAGCGACACCTGTTCACCTCCTAATTTATGGGTAGTTCCTAAAAGTGCCATCCTAGGTGATCTGACTGGAGCCCTATCCTTGATTCCACCAAAGGTTCTTATGATTCATGATATTAGATCATGTTATATGTGCAAAGTGAGCGAAATTGGGGATTATGAGCTAAGACAATCCTTTGGGAAATTGTGTGTAGATGGAACCCTAAAAGATGAGCATAAACATCTAGCCAAGAAAGGGTTAACTCATGCCCTATATTTTCTTAGAGATTTCAAAATGGAATGGATTAAGATTTTCCTTAGCCATGTACATGATATGAACATTTGATTGGATAATGGACCAGTTAAGATCACAAAGGAAATCATCAATCGAGTAACTGGTTATCCAACTGTCAATGGAAAAAGAACCATAAGATGTCAGAATAAGGAGGATATAGAAGAAAACACCGGGGCAGTTTGGAACAAAAGAGGGATGACAATCCCTACTATCATGGATTTGGAGATTGATTTTGTAGTAAGGGTCATAGCTCACAAATTTTATCAGTCGAGCTGAATGGACAATGTCCAATGTATTGCAGTCGACCAGGCATGGAAGATTGTGAAGAAGGACCATACTTATAACCTTTCTGAGCTTCAGATGATGCAACTGGCCGAGAACCTTTCTTCAATCTGAAAGGCAAAGAACTCAATGTGTAAGTTCGGTTCTCTGCTAGTTTGCATATTTTTCTATATACAGAATAAATTTCCTACTTTTGGAGCTATTGTGTGGAAGACAGACCAACCAATTACACAGCAAATCAATGTGTTTATTGAGCAATTAGGTGGTAATTTTAACAATGTAATGGGGAACATATTTTTTTGAATTTAAGAAAAAGAGGAGATTGAGAAGCAGAATTCCCAGGTCACTAGTTGAGAAACACTATGAGGACATTTGCTTCCTAGTGGATATAGATTTTACCTATGTTCAGGTAGTAGTGTCGAGGGTATCATGGCTAAGGCCATTACTTTATGAGGTGAATATTGATGAGACATCTGCAGCTATAACACCTCTACTAGCAGAAGATATTGATGGTTCAGCTAGACATTTTGGCAATTATGAGGAAGCTAAGTCCAAAATCTCTATGGATTTGAAGGTTGGAACTATGGAGATAAAAGGGAAAAAGATTGTTAAAGGTTTGAAGAAGATGATTGGAATTGAGGGTGATGAAGAAATAGAGGATTCACCTTTGGGATTGTCAACTGGTCAAGGAGAGGATATGACTAGTGAAGAAGAGGAGAGTGAACCTGAAGAAGATATCACTGAGAAAGCTAAAGGAAAGTAGTCAGTGGTTGCCAAGGCGACTAAACCAAGCAAAGCCAAACCTAAGGCTACCCCTCATTTTGAAAAATGGCCTAGGACTAGGGAATCAACTATTTCATCACTTTTTGAGTCAAAAAAAGTATATACAAAGAAGAATGTTGAAGAGAGAAGCTCAGGTGAAAGAAAACAAGTTGAAACAAAGGTTGTGTCGAGCCAACCTGAGAAAAGACTGAGGAGGAAGTTGATCCTGTAGCATGAAGATGGTGAGGAGAAGATAGATACGGATAAAGCCAGCAATATAACTACAGCATCACATAAATTACTGATCAATATTGATGAGGTATGTAAGAACATTAGAAGTACAGCTAGATTAGCAGGATTCAAATGTATTAAGTATGAGAAGCAAAGTATAGTAGACAAGCATAAGATTCAGGAAGCACTAATAGACATGATGGGTACATTTAAGATGACACATGTAGACATAGGAGACCTTGTCCCTACTAAACTTTATGATATTTTATCACAAAAATGGCAATATGCACTGATGACTGAAAGACACATAAGGGAAGGGAGATTAGCTAAGGTCATTCCTAGATTAACAAAGAAGCAAATAGGAAAATGTATTGAACAATATCAAAGGAAGTTTATTCCTAAACAAAGAGCCTATGCAATTCTAAAAAATGATGTTGAAGGTGTAGTCCAACAGAGCACTCAAATTTGGAATGAGACTTTTGGGCTATTAACTAAGAAGGAAAACAAGACAGGTGAAGGCACCTTCGAGCAGATGGAATTAGAAGGACGGATTGCTACTAAACAGGCAAAGACTGAGATGGAACTAGGAGAGAAAATAGACAAAGTGAAAACTGTAGATCTGATAGTGGACAGTCCCATTGTCACTATAATTGAAGATAATATCAATTTGGATGTCGAGGATCAGAATGAGCCAGCAGACACAGGCAGGCTATCGCCTATTTAAGAAATAAAGGCCGAGATAGACAAAGTAGAGGAATAGGAGGTAATAAATGATAATCCACCTATTTTAGAGGTTGTAAAAACATTTTTAGATGGTAGTGACAGTCAGATGGAAGACATAGTAAATAATCCTAAAGAACAAGAGGCTATACAAGTGTTGGTGGAGTTACCACACTCCGTACCATCTACTCCCACCGGACCCAAAACTGTCAGTATACCTAATCAGCAGGAGATCTTTACTCAATTGAAAAATGCAATTGAAATTAGCACTGACAAGGCAATAGATAATGAAGAACCTAAGAAGAGTATCAGCTCACCAGAGCTCAAGAAGAAGAAGTCACATAAGAAAAAGTCACCAAGCCTAAATGTCACCTTGGATGAAGTTATTGTGATTCCTAAATGGGATCCATAAAACTTGACATATGAGCAAATTCAGACTCTACAAGATCTATTGAAGAGGAAGAAGAAACAAGAGGAAATGAAGAGGGAGCATCAGCAGAAGCAAGTTTTACATGAAATAAAGGATATTTTTGTTAATGTTTTTGATATGGAAGACATAAATGAGCAAACACCAATTTTGGAGCAGTTAGTTCACATTGTGCAGAAAGTTAATGATGAAAATATTGAGGCAAATGACAACTTTCTACAATGGTCTGAAAGAAAATTTGAGAACAAAGTTTTGGAGAAGATATCAGCAGAGATTGATATTAAATAGGTTGAACTTTCTTATCTTATTGATATTCTTGAGGGAGTTGCAAATAATGTTTACTCTTTGTAAAAAAAGTTATGTGATGTAGAATTCTTTACAAAGGATAATCAACAGCATGTGGAGAAGTTGCAATTAGATTTGAATTCAACATGTAGTTCATTGAGCATGGATGCTAGTTCTAGCTCCACACATTTTGCTAGGTTGACTCATACTCAGAGGAGATTAGCCAAGCTTATGGCTGAAGATGGTAGAATCAAGACAAAATTAATAACCATTCAGACTGCCTTGATACCTCATCTAGAGGTTATTTAGAAGGAACTTACAGCTGCACAAGAATTAGTCAAGAGAGATTCTCTTCTCTCTACTGCAGATAGTTTGGTAAGTCTAGCTATCGAGCTAGAAATTAAATTACAAGTTATGAAGTTTGCTAAAGACAGTTGGGAAACAGCGTTTGCATTAACATTACAGCTTCATAAGTCATTTTTGGATAAGTATGACTTAACCCCTACAACTATCAGTGAAACAAATAAGGGGGAAATAGATAAGGAAACAGAAAAAGATGTGCAAAAACAGGCATAATATTTTTTTTTAGGCATGAATACTATGTAAATATTATATGAAGTCTGAAGTATAATCTTAGGGGGAGTACATTGTGTACCTAGGAAAATTTTTGTGGATGTAAAGAAATGATAAGTGTTTTTGCCACTAATATCAATGGGGGAGATTGTTGATCTCTAAGTTTTGTTGATCATTAGTGTCCCACACTTAGTCATTTATCTAAGTAGGTTAGTCGATCATCACTGCGACCGAGCTATCCAGTATAGGCCGAGAAATAGTCATTGTTGAGCAGATAGTATTTTCTAAGTTACACATAAGCTGAGCGTAGTTGATCAGTCCATGTTGAGCGCCAGAGTCTTCATGTGCCGAGCAAGACAGTTTTTTCCTACATGTCAGCGATGGCACAAACTTGGAGGTAAATTTTTTTGGTCTGACTTGTTTGAGTATTTAATGTTTTCAATAGAGTTAATTATGCATTAAATTATTGATCCCAATACATGGAATGGAGCCAATCAGAAAATTGGAATGCCCAAGCGGCATAAGTATTTGATCTTGATCGTTCATCTAGATCTAGATGTCAGATCTATAAGGTATATAAGATTTCTTCTTACCCCAATTTTAAAGATGAGAGAGAGAAGTGTATGCGTACATGAGAGATGTGTGAAGGGTTATTTCTAAGTGAAGAAGCATAGATCTAGCATAGTAAAAGAGCAGTGAGTAGCAGAGCAAAGTTATATCAGATTATTATATCAGAGAAGGTATTGGAAAGAGGACATCTGTCATCAACATCTAAATGCATATCAAAGGATCAGATCTAGAGACATTCTAACAGGTGTATCAGGTGAAATCTCTTAATAAAGTGGTTCTAAAAAACCTTTCTAAATCTCTTAGCCGAGTGCTTACTTAGTTGTAAGTTTAAACCCTTTTACAAGGTAGATTGTAATGATCTATAGCTCTTAACTGGGCAGACCTTTAATCAAGTAGATTACCAAGTGTGATCAAATTTTGTAGCCTTAACAGACACACTTTATTGCTATAGTAGTGAAGATTTTGTGTGTTTCATCCCCACCCTAGTTTTACCTTCTTGGGTTTCTGGATTACCAAAATTTTGTGTCTTAAGTTATTTATTTTATGTTATGGATGCTACTAGTTGATAGATCAATTATATTTATGCATGGTTATGGATCATTTTGTTTTAAGAGGTAAAAAATATAAGATCTGATTCACCCCCCACCCCCTCTCAGTATCTTGATTTCCCATCTTTTATTTCCAACATGGGGGTCAATCATAGTGTTTTAATGTTGATGCTCAAAATATTTGTTCTTATAATTCTCATATAGCAAATTCTTTGAAACAAATGAAGCCTGCAAACTAGTTTTCTGATGTTACTCCTTGGTGTACTCCATTTATATTTCCTATTGTCATAGGGCTTTTTTTATGATGTATATCATTGTTGTGTTCCATTTATATTTTCTTTTATTTTCTGATGATACTCCTTATGTTATTCTTCCATTGATGCTGGGTTACTGAGTTACATCATACTTTCTTACTATTATTTAAAATTCATCAATCTCTCTACCACTCTTCGATCTGTATCTAAGTTACACCCTTCTTGCTTACTGTTATTTAACATTCATCAATCTCTCTACTCCTCATTGATGCTAGGTTACTAAGTTACATCCTACTTGCTTATTGTTTTCACTGCAATTTCAATCTCATTCTCAATGAACACCTTGCTATGGTCCACTATATATGCTCTAGTATATATGCTCAATACATTTCTCTTCTACATATGCTTAGTACATATGGTCAGTACATATGCTCAGAATATATGCTCCAGTACATATGCTCAGTGCATATACTGTTGTGTTGTGTTAGGTGTGTAGTATATATGATCTAGTACATATGCTCATTTTATACACTCAATATATATGCTCTAGTACAAAGTGAAACATATGTGCTAGACCATATATATTGATCATATGTACTACAAACCCAACACAACACAACAACATAGGAAACCCACAGCTTGTTGTTCGTCACGCGCACAAACGCTTTCCAAAGCATAGCGAAAATGATGGGAATGGTTTTTCTTTGCAATGAACAACAAAAATGGTGGGAACGGAACCCTACCCAAAAAATGGTTTTTATTTCTTTGCACACAGACCCCAAAAAAATGTTACAATGTTGCATACGGATTGGAAAAGTTTCAAAACGGGCATTGAAAATATTAGAATTTGGCTTGGGTTGTGTTGTGTTGGGTTTGTAGTATATATTCTCTAGTACGTTTGGTCATTATATACGCTCACTATATATGCTCTAGTACAAAGTGCAACATATGTAATAGAGCATATATACTGAGTAGATGTACTACAAACCCAACACAACACAATATTAGACCCGAAATGGTTTCAAAATGGGAATTGAAAAAATGAGAATTTGTCCCTCAAATTCCAATTCCACATTTTCAAGTGGAAGATATAAATCTTGAACAGTGCATATAATTGCTAAGACTGCATATTGTTGATCATATTCAGCATGATTAATAATAATGAATGGTTTATATGTATATATGTTTATATGGTTTATATGTTTATTGTGACGAATGTTTCTATCCCCGGATTGGGCTTGCATTGATAATGGATTTTGATAGTAATGTTTCACTATCTATCTATCCTTATTTGCATGTAGCTAATAATTGCAATTAACAGGTGGTGTAGGTGATGTCCTTCACAAAACTCATGATGAGCATGGAGGATGAGGTTAAAGTAAGATAGGTAAATTCTTCCTCCAAGAAGGTTATGTGGACAAGAGAAATGGAATGAAAGTTCCTAGACTTGGTCCAAGAGAAAGTTCAGCTAGGAAGGAAAGGCGAAGGGGGATTCAAAAAAGAATCATGGACCGACATTGAGAGGAAGTTCAATACTAAGATGGGCCTCAATCTATCAAAGGAAAATTTCAAAAACAAGCTGAAAGGATGGAAGCAATGTTTTAGAGTTATGAGAGAGTTGAAGAGTATGATTGGGTTTGCATGGAATGAGACTACTCAATGTGTGGATGTTGATGAGATGATGTAGGAGGAGCTTCTAAAGGTAACATGCTCTTTTGAATATCTTGATCTAAGCAATATTTCCTTTTTATTAAGTTAGTGATACAAGATAGAGACCTAATTCATTCCTTATGGCAACATGCAGAGAAAAGAATTCAAAAATTCCAAAGTGTATAAGAGACAACCCTTCCAATACTACAACGACCTAGCCTTCATTGTGGGTAATGAAATAGCTTAAGGTACCACAACTACTACTGCACAAGAGATAGAAGAAGAGCACAATATGGATGAGGGCGTTGACTTGGATTGTGGTGAGGATTTTCCTATCAGTACATCTCTCGAGAGTAAAACTAATTTGGATGATGAATTATATCATTCCAATCAATTGAGTGCAAGTGGTAGGCCAAATCCTTTAACATTGTTATCAAGGAGGGGAAAGAGGAAGGAGGAAAGTACGGTTGGTTCATTGGATGCGATTTGTGAAACTATGAAAAAAATACAAGAGGACCTCCATTTTCCTCAAGTTATCAAATTGGATAAATTTGATTCAGATGTTGTCTTAGATAGTGTGTATAAGGCCCTCAAAGCCATCCCTGATTTGAGTCGAGGAACTATGCTAGAGGCATATGACATCTTCATGGTTGAAAATAAAAGAGCCAACGGGTTCTCAAGAATGAATGAACAGGAGAGAGTGGACTACATTGTAATGAAGTTTGGAGAACTCTTGTTACTTTTGTTTCATTTTAAGTCGTGTTACTTAAACATTGGAAAGGTTAGCCAAGATACTTTTTAAGTTGGAAAGGTTAGCCAGGATACTTATTTATCAACAACATACAGTTGATATCAGTTTGACATTGTTTTGTTTTGTTGAAACTCAAATCATGTGTTTTGATTGTTCACATATGGATGGTCTCTATGTCTTCTCTCTGCCCAAATTAGCATTGCTTTGTACATATGATTTCTCTACTACATATTTTTTCTCTACTATATATGCTCTAGTATATATTTCTACTTTCTTCCAAAGTCACATTCATGATTAACTCACTACCCCATCTTGTGCAAGTTTTGTAGATCACTTGAACACCTACTTTAGTGCTTGGCATCATATATACATGCAATTGTGATGATATTATTTTTACTATTATTTCATGCATTACAGATTGCATTCATGATTTACTTAAAAATGAATATAGTTGTTATTCATGCTTGTGTTCTTTTTGTAGACTTCTCTGACACCTAATTTTTTTGCTTGGCATCATATTACTGTTATAGTCAAAGTATGCGTTGTAATGGAAAAGAATGTAATATATCTATATGTGATGATTGTATATTATTTTTTATTGGCATTTTTTTGTTCCATTTTATATGTCTATACCTCTTGACTTGGTTAGCCTTGTTGCATTAGAAAATATAAATGGAATACACCAAGGAGTTGATCTCTCATTATAAAGGCTCTGAAACTAGGCATAATCCTTTAACTCAGGGATTGGACATCCAACTAAGCACTCTATCCTCTTTATAAGAAACTCATTTAATATGTCAAACCCAGGGAAGTGTTACTTGAAACAGGTCAGAAAAATATATGCACCAAGCACTTTCTCAACTAATCACTCTATAATCGCTATAGGAAACAAATGTTGTAAACAAACTATTCTTTGGCTGCAGGAAGTAAATGCTTTTGAAGGGAAACTATACTATTACTGCATGAAATGAACACTCGAAAGGAAGTTAAGCTATTGTTGTGAAAGAAAATACTTGAAAGTAAATGATGGAAGTGAATGCTGCTAGCAGAATGGAAGAGTGCACAAACTAACTACAATGCCTTAGTTACTATGTTGTTTGGTTGCAGGTGTATGCACCCTAAAATGGTTGCCTAGACTTTGGGCCCCATTTCTCAATTTATCAAATCCCTGAATCAATATTTTCAAATATATCAATTATATCAATTTCCTTTATCAAATCATAATCAATTCAATATTTCTTAAGGTTTGAGCCTTATTTAATTTAAAAGAGAAAAAATAAAAATAAAAATATTATTTAATTAAGAGAACATGCTC
>MU225929.1:869559-929178 GCA_018584345.1 Thuja plicata
TCTCTCGTTGTATGGTTTATTGGCAAGGTCATGAGTTTATAGCTCTAGCTGAGAGCAATTTTACAAATCTTGCAACTCCATGCATAGAGAGCTATGGATCGATTTGTGAGGGCTCATTCTTGATTTTATGTGCATGTAAGGATTCATAGAAGTGCACTACTTTTGTGTGTACAGCAGGAAGCTATAGCTATCTTGTGGATTTGGCTGTAGGATCTATTCAGCATAGGAATTAAAATTACAAAAATGCGAGAAAGAGAACTAAAATAAAATGAATCTAACTATGGATTCCTCACCAAGTGGCCCCCTTGGGTGGGTACCCGAAATACTCAATTACACAAAATTAATCTCAACACTTCATTTTCTCATTAAAATGAATAATAGAGTATATAGATTCTCGTAAACAATAAAACAATAGAATTGGACTATATTGCAACTATCTTCCAATAATTCCATCCTTTCTCATGTAGGAGTGGGGCTTTATTTAAAGGAAACATCTAACTGCTAAACTCAACATGCCCTAAGAAAAGGCAGAGCTTTTATTACAAACAACTAACAAAAAGGAAAGCTAGAAAGCAGGAAATGGAATCGGTCTAGAAAAGAGGAAAGAACTTCTTGGAAAGCAAATCTAACTTCCCACTCTCTCCTAGATTTCATCAAGGAACTTATTGCATTTTCCAAGTGTTTTCTCAACCGTTTTCACCTGGATTAACTAGAAACCTTTCGCTAATGCTACGTCGATGCTCCATTTGTGCTCGTCTGCTGCAGGATTGAGTCAAGCATCCAGCGCATGGACGTGCTCACTTGATTAAGACGACGGTTGCTACTTTGATGCGTTGTATTTGAACTATTAGGATAAAACAATTTGTGGCAAATAATCATTAAAGTACATATGCATTATCTATCGCTCAATCAGTTAATTCATCCATAAAACATGATCATGATTCCATAGTAATAAATAGAGCATATTCATCTAGATAAAGCATATTAAGTAATCATATATCCATAGCATAGGTTTAGTGGTTAACTACCACATATTAGCAGTTTTAAAGCATAAATTCTTGGAGTAAATAAGAGAAAACATGGCAAAAGACCTATCAAAAGTTCTCCTAAGGTATCTAAAGTATGCCATTAAAATGGCCTATCATTTTTTTCCGCTACGCAGACTAGTGTCGGTCCTCAGGCACTGAGACGTTCTGGATATTTGTAAGTACCTAGAGGTCTCCTTCCTATGTCTCTCCAATCATGGAGGTGCCCACTCGCTAGTAAAATCCATTTGTCCTCTCCATCTTCATGTGTTTTCTTAGTTCCAGTTGCTCATCTAGTTTGTTATCCACACAATTTTATAGAAGCCATAAAAGTAGAGGAGGCTGAAAGGTAAATGGCAACCATCTTTCAGGTCGTGGCTGACATCCCAGGTGTATATACCAGTGAATATGTTGCATTTCAGCTCACAGGTTGATCACACTCTGTGGTTCTGCCTTTTTAAGTGCCATAGTTAATCTCCCACATCTCTGCATTAATCCCTCGGCTTCTCTATCCCCATCTGCTAGTGACAATCTCTCAAATTCCATGAAAAACTCTTCACAGCTATCCAGAATTCTTTCTCTGGGTGCAGAATCATGAAACCCATAAACAATTTGCATCCAATCACAATAAAGTCATTGAGGTGACCAGCTTTTAGGACGAAGAGGCAATGAAACAGATTATTCAATTATTTTGTACCTATGTAATTTTTCTCCATAATTAATCTCATTTTGGGTCCAGGAAAGGAGGGTAGACAAATGAATATTGCCAACAAAAATCAAGGGATTCCAATCAGTGTTAGAAGGAACAACATAATTGTGAAGATATAACTCGCATAAAAAATTTTGGACACAATCAGGGGATGTATTATATGTGGCCACAAATTCCTAAGGGGTTCCTATGCCTGAGTTGAGATCACAGGGGACTCTCATTAACTTAAACAATAGGAATTATTCCTTAAGGCATAGGGTATAAACCATTGGTGGTGGTCTGTACTCTATTAAACCCAAAATTATGTCTGTAATTTCATTTACTTTACTTTGCAAGAATTTAATTTCTTAATGTTTCCTCTCGAGTTCCCTTCTCAATTTTTCCTTTTCTAACTCCCACATTGAATTTTGATATTGCATCTCATTAAAGTAGTCAACTGAGAGGGCATGAACAGTTACCTCTTCTAGCTTCCTGTGTGGGACCGGCTTGGCTTCTTGTTGGCCTTCCTTTTTCTATTCACAAACTGGCACATCAACTGAAACAAGGGCCTTTCCCCCATGATTTCCTTCTTTCCGAGAAGAAGATTCTTTTTCATCTCCCTTGGGTTATGTTGCCTCTGGAATTATACACTCTGCTTCTTTACCCACATCAGCGGATGCAAGATCCTCTTCCATCATATCTTGGCATTTTGCAAATGGACAGCTTTCTTGTGGATGTTCTTTTGAAGGCTCCTCAGAGGAGACATTAGGAGAAGATTCAACCGTAATAGGGGAATCCTTTCTATTTGTTTGTGTAGTGTTCAAACAAACACTTCTTTGTAATGGAGTATCAACAGAAGTTGTAGGACGCTTCTATGAAGTTTTTCTTCTCTTGACAGATGTGGTTGCAAGAGAAACAGTAGAAATAGGAACATCTTGACTCATATATTCCACCATCTTGGCCTTACCTTTACCCTTTTTATCTTTTTGCTCAGCTTTTAGGGTCTGATAAACTATGGGAACCTCGGTTTCTCCGCTCCTTGAGGTAGGGTTTGGATGGACGGATGCCACATTCTCCACATCGATTCCCAAAGGAGAAGGACTCCTAAAAGATTCTTCTAGCTCAACAAATTCCTCATCCTCATTAGGGTTATTCCCTTGTTGTTCTTTAATTTTGAGTCGTGGCCCTTCTCCATGCAACTGAACATGAGGCACTGTAATAAATCTATCCTAGGACATGGGAGAGATGTCCCGCAGTGACCTTTCCACCAAGAGCTTGATTAAACTATGGTGGGTCACTACATTCTGCCACACCTTTTGTACCTCTTCAGCACTTAAATTTAAAAGGTCATAAATAAAATTGGGGACATTTACCAAACGGCCATGTCGTAAATGACTCAATAATTTGAAGTGTACTGCATGTAGAAAGGAAAAATGGCCCTCACGAGTAATGTACCTGATAATATGTACTTCCAATTGAGGATACTCTCCTGGAAGAGATAATCGCTTAACATCCTATTTTCTATAATCTACTGGAATATTTTTGGTAAAAAATATTCTTCTCTAGCTGTGTGTGCATCGTGCCCATGTGGAAACGCTTCTCCAGTGGAGGGAAGTCCAGAGACTTTAGTAATTCTTTCTTTAGAAGCTTCTACTCACAGCCCTTTGATATACGCAACACCATTGTTGTAAGTCCTCAAGAATTCTAGTGTCGTGGCTTCATCATGACCATTCAACCTTAAAAGTAGGTCAGCCACCCAACTCTATTAAAAACCTGAACACTAGCCTGGTCCTATAACAATGACAAGTAGTTTTCTGGTTCATGCCGTATAGGTGAACCACCCATCCTATTGTTTGAAAACATCAAAAATTTATGAAAAACTCTGAAAAACCCTCTTATTCCACTACTACTATTAATTATGTTTGTTGAAATGCCACTGTTGTGCCCAGAATTTGAATAAAGCTTTCTAGTTTTTTAGATAACGTAGACAAGACACAAAAGAAATAGTATTGTAAATATAAGCTAGGATTTTGATTTTAAAAGATAGGGATGATTTTGAAATGTTACACGCGGGGATTGTCAAATCATCATTTTTGACATGATGACATAGTACAATTCTTGTTGCAAAAATATTAATGACAAACCTGATGGCAATCATGATAGAAGATTTTAAACTGACGAAATATTTGAGCTTATGTAAATTTTGGTATAAGTTATTTATTACACACAAAACCTATTGGACTGCCCCCTATGAAAAAGGTGACAAGTGTCCCCACTTGCGTGGTGAAAAAGTATGGAAAAATTGTGGATGAAACACGACATTAATTACAATGTATCATAATAATATTAAATGAAGCAAAAACTTTTTGAAACAATAAAGTAATGCGTACCTTTGAATATTATACTCTGAAATGCTCAAATCCAAAAATATTTGATGATGTGGGAAGAGAAAAAATTCAAGCTAGCACAATAATGAGGTGACGTGAATGTGATGATGGCAGAAAAAAGTGATGAAAAAGTTGATGGGATGACATTTTTATTATGGACAAGCGATTTTCATGGGAAACAAAAATTTCATTATGACTACATGTGGAAAAATTTCAAAGAGACAACTGGAGCAAATAATTACTCCAGTTGGCTGTAGGAAGGCCCTCAGTAGGAAGAGGTCCTTCGGCTACAGGAAATTCTTTAGCTGGAGGAGGTTCTTCGGCTGTAGGAAAGTCTTCAACTGGAGGATGAGGTTCTTCGGCTGCAAGAGGTCCTTCGACTGCAGGAGGTTCAGCTGGGGCAGGAGAAATCTCAAACTGCCACACGAAATTAGCCTTTGTCTCAAGTTTATGATACAAGTGAAGCCTATGACCATTCACCAGTAACTTGAAATGTACTGGGTCGATGGTGGATAATTGAACTGATTCGTTAGCATAAACATGTATAATCTCATAAGGACCAAGCCAACGTGTTGTAATCTTACCTTGGGTTTCTTGGAATCTAGAGTCATACAGAAGAGCCCAGTCACCAAGAGAAAACTATTTGGTAAGGATATGAGAATCATGCCACTTTTTATGTTGTGTCTAAACCAATGCAGTGTGGTGTAGGTCAGCTTTCCTTATCTCATCTAGCTGGTTAAGCTGCAGGATCCTGTCACATTGTGCTTCAGTCAGATCAATGTTGAGTTGTAATGTCGTACGTAAAGTTTTATGTTCAAACTCAATCGGCATCACAGTTGTTTTTCCATATACCAACTCAAAAGGAGTAAACCTTGTTGCTTTCCATGTAGTTTGATAGGCCCATACTACTTCTTGGAGGTGACTGCTCCAATCTTTCTTGTGTAACTGTACTGTCTTGGTGAGGATAGCTTCTATCTCCCTGTTGGTGATTTATGCCTAACCATTCACCTGTGGATTATAGGGGATAGATTTCTAGTGGCAAATATTATACTCATTCATTAGAGCAGTAATAAACGTAGAGTAAATAGAGCTCCTTGATTAGTGAATAACTCTCTGGGTACACCATATCATGTGAATATCTCCTCATACAGAAACTATGCAACCTTGTTATCCATGACATGCTTCATGGCTCTAACTTCCACCCACTTGGTCACATAATCAGCACATACAAGGATGTATGAATTGTCATTTGATGCAGGACTGATGGGACCGACAAAATTGATTCCCCATTTATCAAATGGAATCACCACTACTTGAGGAAAGAGTGGCATTTCATCATCTTTAGTAGGCCACCCCATCCTCTAACATCGATCACACTTCTTGGTGTAATTGGTTGTATCCTTGTAGAGGGATGGCTAGTAGTAACCACTGTTAAGTACCTTCATGGCTATCCTTTTGGCAAAAAAATATCCTCCACAGGGCTCATTGTGACAAGCCCGTAGGATGTCATAAGTTTCATCCTCTCAAATACACCTTCTCAATATTTGGTTAGGGCCAATATAGAACAAACCATCAGCAATCCATGAAAAGTTGAAATTTTTCTCTATTAGTAACTGTTTTTCCTTTGGGGAGAAGTGTGGAGGTACCTTTTGAGAAACTAGATAGTTAGCAATATCAGCATACAAGGGAGCATGAGTTGTAATGGAGAATAGGTGGTCGTCAGGGAAACTATCATTAATGATCATAGGTTCATCAACATTCTGTAAGCGTGAGAGAAAATTGGCCACCACGTTTGATCTACCTGGCTTATCTACGATGGTAATGTCAAACTCCTATAGCAGCAACAGCCACCTAGCTAACCTCCCTGTAATTGCAGGTTTATTATCCATGTATTTAATGGCTGCATGATCCGTATGCACAAAGATTTGATAACCAGTGACATAGTGGCAGAATTTGTTCAGAGCATAGATAACAGCCAATAGCTCCTTTTCGGTGACTGTATAATTCAACTCAGCACCTTGCAGATTTTTGCTAATGAAATAAATAGCATGTTATAGAGTACCTTCCTTTTGTCCAAGAACTTCTCCAATGGCATGATTAGAGGCATTTGTATGTATGTGGAATGGGAGGGTCCAATTAGGACCTTGCAAAATAGGTGCCTGAGTCAGAACAGACTTCAACTACAGGAAGGCTTCATCACAGTCTAATGTCCAGATAAATTCAAAATCTTTAGTGTGTAGTGAATACATAGGACTGGCCATCTTGTTGAAGTCCTTTATGAATCTTCTGTAATACCCAGCGTGACCAAGAAATCTTCTGACATCTTTTTGTTTGGCTGGGGTAGGCAGATTCATAATGACTTCAATTTTGGCTGGGTCTACTTGAATGCCAAGAGCAGATATATAGTGACCAAGCACTACTCCTTCCTACATCATCATAAAACACTTCCCATTATTTAGAGATAGGTTGTGTTCTTCGCACCTGGTGAGGAATTTTTAGATATTTTCCAACACTTCCTCATAAGTTTCACCATAAGTTGTAAAGTCATCCATATAGATCTCCATACAGTCATGGGAAATGTCAGCAAAAATGTTGATAACTACTCGCTGAAAAGTAGCAGGAGCGTTGCAGAGGCCAAATGGTAGAACTAAATAAGAAAAATTCCCCTGTGGGTAGGTGAATGTGGTCTTTTCCCAATCCTGGGAGAATCTAGATTTTATTATATCCACTGTACCCATCCAAGAAAGAAAATTACTTCTTTCTTGTTAGAGAGTCCAAAACCTAGTCAATGAACGGAAGAGGGAAATGGTCCTTTTTAGTAGCATTGTTAAGCTCTTTGTAATCCACACACACTCCACTTGCCACCTTTATTAGGAACTATGACTAGTGGGGAAACCTACTGGCTATCTAAGATAGGGTATATGAAACCATCTTTAAGCAATTTTTGAAGTTCGGCTTTAACTATCTCATTGAGGGAAGGGTTGAAACGCCTTTGAAATTGCCTTACTGGGGGTTTATCTTCCTTTAGATAGATCCTATGAGTGCATAACTTTGGTTCTAGACCTTTCATATCACCATAATCCTAGGCAAAAGATGTAATATGGCTCTTGAGTAACTTGGTCAATGATGTTTGTTGTTGAGGAGTAAGTTTGCTATTAATGTTCAAGCAACGGTCAAGGGAAACTTACAATTGCTTAGTGAGCTCAACCATAGATGCATCTGTCAATGAGGGCGCTTGGATCTCATAGGGAAGCATTTGGTGATAGAGTTAATTAGATGCAGGAGAAGATAATTGGTAATCAATGTATAATGGTTTTAGGGAGTGGTTTTGGAAGGAATTATCTAAAGGGTCTAAGTTTGATCTATACTAGTTATGCATGATTTTGGTGATTACTTTATCTTCCTCCTGAAGCTGTAGGAAGGGATCCCTTTTTAACATCACTAATTAGGAGACTGGATTAATAACTCTAGCTTCCTCTACTATATCTATTCATATGGGAGAGGCTAATTACATCTAAGGTTGAGCAGGAGGATACAAGGCCAAGGTTTTGGTGTGCTGACCATCGGAAATAGTCATATCTCCTGACCGACAACCGATATAGGCATCAACAATAGCTAGCCAAGGACATCCTAGAATAATTGGATAGCCTCATAGGGTAGTTTTGGTGAGAGGATCATGAAATCAGCTAGATAAGACCAAGACTCAAGGTTAACCACAATGTCCTCCACCATCCCATGAGGCTTTACAGTCAAACTGTCTGTGAGCTACAAGATAGTAGGTGTATTTCAGAGGTTGGTGATACCAAGGTGTTGCATGATATCCTTGGTCATTACATTAATGGTGGATCCAAGATCAATCAAGGAATTTTTTATAGTAGTGCCATTAATAATGACCTCGACAACAGGGTTGCCAAGGTCATAATATTTTGGGATGGTAAGCTTCCCTAACATGATGTCTGCGAGTTTGCCCAGGACATGGACAGTCTAGGGATCCTTCTTCTTGCGGCCAGGCTTTTTAAAGCAAGCTTCCTTGATGGATTTTCCATAGGTGGGAACATCTTTGATTGCCTGTAAAAGGGGAATTTGGACGCTGACATTCTTTAGTTGGTCAAGGATATTGAAAGTTGCTTTGTCAATGGTTTTTGGATTGCTATGTTGCAACCTTTGTGGAAAAGGGGGAATGGTATGCTGATTGGTTTTAGTTGGCAGTGTAGGGGCTACTGGAGTAGATAGATTGTTAGGTTGATTGGGCTCCTCAGAAGGCATTTCAGTGATTATAGGAGGCTCAGGTGCAGGCAGAGTGATACCAGACCATAAGTGAATATCATCAAGTTTGATGGCATAAGTAGGATATTGCATGGGATACTATGACAGGTCTATAGGATACACATTTTTTTGAGGCATAGGAGGTCAATTTTTGGGGTTTGTTTGTTTCTATGTAGGTAGCTGAGTAGGCTTAGGAGGTGGGTTAGTGGCTACAGGAGGTGGTAAAAGAGCTTGTTGTTGTGGAGGCTGCATAGATGGTAGAAAAAGTCCTTGTGGTTGATTTGGCCATTGTTGGCCACCTCGCTAATGCTAGTTTTTCTTCCAATTACCATGTGGTGGTTGCCACACCCCTTGAGGTTGTTTCCAACCTCCTTGAGGGTTTGGCCATTGTGGATTGGGGTAATTTTGCCATTGATTCTAGGAATTGTTCCGAGGAGGATTTTGATAATTCATGGGGGTTGCCATTAATTATTATAAAAAGGATCACTAAATGTAAGAGGATCCTAAGGCATACCTTGTCTCTACACCCATGGTCATCATTGAGTGATGAAGAACACCTAATCATCCACTGGTTCAATTGGTTTGTAATCAGTCGGCATTTGTGTAGTCTCCATGTTAGAAACTAGTTTGCATCTGCAGTCTCTCTTCTTCTGTCTATAATGTGGATAGAATTTTGCTAGCATGGCTTCTGCTTCCTCATGTTTCTTCTTAGCCTATATGGTGTACAGCTGAGTGGCCATGTTGTTAATGATATCTTGCTTGAAATCAGACAAGAGATTGGTTATCTATGTCTGTGAAGAACCAACACCATTGGACTTTCCCAAGGTGGACCTATATCCCCTTCCTTTCTTAATAGCAGCTCTGGAGTACTTAAGGAAAATATTTTGGATATCATCCCATGATGCCTAGGTGATATCTCCTCTAGCCATCAGGTCCAGTGCCTCTGTGCATCCGTCATGAATGCCTCATAAAAAGAACAACTTCTGAGATTCTTCATTAAGCTCGTGTTGGGTATTCTTCTGCAAACTGAACATGAACCTTGATACATAATCATCAAGACTCTCATCCTCCTTTTGTGTCATCTTAAAGATGTCATCCCCTTGCATATAATTTCCTTGATAGTACTCCTTGTATTTTAGCAAGAAAGCAACCTTCATTTCATCCCAATTGTGGATGACATCTTGTCCTAAACCCATAAACCATCATAATACAGACTTTTTAAGTGTTGTGAGAAAAAGATTAAGTCTGTGGGCATTAGTGGTGTAGTCATAGCTCCTACAAAGGTTATCAAACTCAAAGAGAAATGTATATGGGTTCTTTGTGACAAGGCCGTAAAATTTTGGAAGAGAAGAAGAGGGAATATTCTTAAGGTTGTTATTATCATGTTGGTCAGAGATGGGAAAAGGAAATGTAGTAGGATTGGCCATCCTTTTTGGTTGTTGAGGTGGATTTTGAGGTGGGTTTTGAGGTTGATAGATGACTAACTTCCAAGTATTTTCTTCTTCAAGATTCTGGAATCCTAGGTTGGCAAAGGCTTCAGCAAATAGATTGGATTCTAGTTGATCCTGGAAGAACCCATGGAAGTCACCCTCAGAAGATGAGGATGATGTAGGAGCTTCCAGAAGCTCAACAATAGCATCAATGAACTAGTTTCCTTCTTTAAATAGGTTACTAGATTGATTTGGCAAGTACCTTCCTTGGGCGTCTCTTCATCTATTATGCATGCAGATAGTATGGAATGATATGAATAGTGGTTTGTTCTTTTCAAGATGAGGCTTAATCTACTTAAAGCATGAAATGAAAGCATGAAAGAAAATCCTAGGAATGGTTGAATAAGAACCAAGCTTGGCACCATCCTCGGCAGTGGCGCAAAAAATGAGCACTCGTTATAAAGGCTCAGAAACTAGGCATAATCCTTTAACTCAGGGATTGGAGATCCAACTAAGCACTTCATCCTCTTTATAAGAAACTCATTTAATATGTCAAACCCAGGGATGTGTTACTTGAAATAGGCCAGAAAAATATATGCACCAAGAACTTTCTCAACCAATCACTCTATAATCACTGCAGGAAACAAATATTGTAAAGAAACTATTCTATGGCTGCAGGAAGTAAATTCTTTTGAAGGGAAACTATACTATTATTGCATGAAATGATTACTTGGAAGGAATTTAAGCTATTGCTGTGAAATAAAATACTTGAAAGTAAATGATGGAAGTGAACGCTGCTAGCAAAATGGAAGAGTGCACAAACTAACTATAATGCCTTAGTTACTCTGTTGTTTGGCTGCAGGAAGTGATAGTTGTCCTATGGCTTTGGCTGCAGGAGCTATTCAGCATAGAAATTGAAATGACAAAAATGCGGGAAAGCGAACTAAACTAAAATGAATCTAACTATGGATTCCTCACCAAGTGGGCCCAATTGGGTGAGTACACAAAACACTCAATTACACAAAATTAATCTCAACACTTCATTTGCTCATTAAAATGAATAACAGAGTACAAAGATTCTCATCAACAATAAAATAACAAAATTGAACTATATTGCAACTATCTTCCAATAATGCCCTCCTTTCTCACGTAAGAGTGGGGCTTTATTTAAAGAAAACATCTAACTACTAAACTCAACACGCCCTAAGAAAAGGCAGAGCTTTTATTACAAACAACTAACAAAAAGGAAAGCTATAAGAAAGAAATGGAATCGGTCCATAAAAGAGGAAAGAACTTCTTGGATAGCAAATTTAACTTCCCACTCTCTCCTAGATTTCATCAAGGAACTTATTACATTTTCCAAGTCTTTGCTCAACTATTTCCACCTGGATTAACCGGAAACCTTCCACTAATGCTACGTCAATGCTCCATCTGTGTGTGTCTGCTATAGGACCAAGTCAAGCATCCAACGCATGGACGTTCTCACATGACCAAGATGATGATTGCTACTTTGATGCGCTGCATTTAAACTATTAAGATAAAAGCATTCGTGGCAAATAATCATTAAAGTACATATGCATTATCTATCGCTCAATCAGTTAACCCATCTATAAAACATGATCATGATTCCATAGTAATAAATAGAGCATATTCATCAAGATAAAGCATATTAAGTAAGCATATGTCCATATCATAGGTTTAGTGGTTGACTACCACATATTAGCAGTTTTAAAGCATAAAGTCTTGGAGTAAATAAGAGAAAACATGGAAAAAGACCTATCAAAAGTTCTCCTAGGGTATCTAAAGTATGCCATCAAAATGGCCTATTAGGAGTAACACGTGATGAAGATCAATTATAACTTGAGAAATTATGTTGTTCTATTGCAAAGTATCAGAACTGTACATTTTGAATTCTTCAAAACTGTTCCAACAGTACTCATATGGCTACTCTACCCAAATTTTGTGTTTTTCATATTAGTTTTTACTATTATTTCAATTAGTATATATCTGAACTGTTGTGATGATATGAAATATAGGTAATTTACAATTATATTTCCATATATAGAGCAGATGTAGTTTTGGATATTACTATACTAGTTCAGAAACAAATTATGTGTATTTCATATAGAGATTTTGTACATTGCTCCAACACCTACTTTTTTGCTTAGCATCTTATATACATGTGTTCATGAAGAATTCAAAATGGACAGTTCTAAGAGTACACATGTTGTTCATGATTTCAACTTGCAGTCCATATTTTTGATGACTACACATTTTTCTAATGTTACTCCTTGGTGTATTGCATTTATTATGGGAACTTTTCTGGTCGATATGTTATGACTAGGATACAGGAAGCTTCAGCTGGATATTGGCTTGTGTTTTTTTTTTAACTTAACGGTGTGTCTTCACACCACCATTTTGTTGTTGGATTTTGTTCTTCCGCATCTTCTATCTAAAGTTTGAATTCTGATCTTTTCATTATAGCATACAAAGTTTGAATTTAGATCTTAATTTCCATTACCCTATCTTCATTTGTTGGTATTATATGGTTCTATTACAGCTATGAAGTTTTTTTAACTTGACAATTTTGGGACTCTCAATCTACGTAGAATTTATTTGAGAGGCATATATTGTAGATTCCCTAGATCCATCTATAATTTCTCAATACAAGTTCATGAGAAGTCCAAAGAATTCCTCATTTCATTCTCATACTCAAGGTATAGATCAACTTTTATTACAGTCTAAATTCAAGATTCTCTACTAGCGAAGGCTATGGATGAAGACCAGTATGTGGATCTTTGTTGTGATTCTGAATTTATATGGTTTTTTTTCTAACTCTTGAGTGTATAAGTGGTAACTCATTTGTGAATGCTTCACAAAGATGAACCTTTATGATGAAATTTTCTCCGATAGATTCTTCTCCTTACTCCATTCGTGAGAGATTTATGAGCAATCCCATTGTCACATGTTTACAAAAAAGGTATCTTGAAATCTACAACTTTGAAAGAAAAAGAGAAATTATTAGTTTTGTTGAATTGAGAACTTGTCTTCTTCTGATCTGTGAGTTGGTTACTAAGAGTTTGGCCTTCAAGTACATGTGCTACAGCTGCATCTGCACAACATCCTTTCTTTCTATGAACTTTCAATCTTCTTGAGTAGTGTAATCTTAAGATGATGTTAATGATCATCTTTAGTTAGTTTCATTCTCTCGTTCTATCACTTGAATTCATTGGATCTCTCCATAAAAAATTTTAAGAACATAAAGTCTATATGAATTCTCTTTCAATGATTGCACATTCTTCATTCCTCATCTGAGGTTTCATATTTATTGACCTGAATATTTTCATTGTTAACAAATTTATTACATGATACCGTCACATTTGAATCACCTCCTTATATCCCTTGTCGTGATATGCATGAATGACCTTGTAATAATGTAGCCATATGTATCTTTTCCATCTTGGAGTTTGGATAAATGAGAACATGTTGCAGTAGTACTAGTAGTGGTGTAGAATTAGGCTCTATCTTTAATAACATTTATATTTTCAAGATGAGTGTCATTTTTTCTATTGTTTTCATTTTACCTCTATCATTATGAATGCTTTAAAATATCTTAAGGCCATCATCCTTGATTCCGACCTTGGCAAGCAATGAGAATATGATATTCTTAAGACTATTATCTTATGAGCCTAAGGCACATCTTGTTTCATTTAAAATCACCAAAAATTTATGTACGTTTATTGGTGTGACTTGTCTACTTTGAAGAATGAAATGACCCATGTCTTATGGCTAGGTACATGGCTTTACATTCCCTTTGAATATTTATGTTAAATAATTCGCATGCTTTGTCTTTGATTCCACATTTTGAATTTGTGTATGCTAGGGTATTTTTTGTTGGCAAGTGATGCTTTCAGAGTATTATGTGGCACTTTAGGGTTGTCATTTATGGAAACACATCTGATATAATGATCGCTTGGAGTCAAGTACAATTTTGGATACAACCCTAAAATTGACTAAGTATAGAAACATAAGTACAGAGTATAATAGTATTATTTTGGGTAGCGAAGATCATATATGATATTTTATGACTTGCGAGCTTAAAGGAAGACACTTTGGGATATGTATGAGCTTTAGTAAATGTCACTTGTGTTTTGGTGTTGATCACAGAAAGTTAGAGTGTTTTGTGTTGGAATTAATGGGAAGTATGTACTGAAAGGGGAGGGGTGAGTCAGTACCTCTAAAACTTTTCTCTTTTATCCTTTAACCTGTATTTAATCAATTGTATTACCAACCATCTATTCTTTTCTATCTTTGTGTAAGTTATATCAATTCATAAACTTAGTAAACATGTAAGCATTCATAGAAACAATCATGAAAGTAATTGACACATAACACAAGATATGGTAACATAGAAAACCCCTGTTAAGGTAAAAACTGCAGTGCAGATGGAACCCACAAAACTTCACTATCTGTAGATTGGAAGGGGTCGATTAAGGCTTACAATTTGATCACTTCTGATGATCTACACTGTTAGGAGTATTATGTGGATACTGGTTAAGGTATACTCTGTTAAGAGCTTTAGCAACACTATTTAGTGTGCACTTGGTTAAGAGATTTACAAAGGATTATTAAATCCACCTTTCTTGAAAGGATTTCTTATATTTGCTACACTTGTTAGAATGTAGCCAAAAATACTTATTGACCTAAGTGTATGCAATCTACAATTGCTAATTACAGATCCATTAAATATTACATGTACAATGTATCACCTAATGTGATTGATTAATACATGTTGCTCGGTAGCTTTGATTCTTGGTTTTTGATAACCAAATTCATCTTTTGTTGCTCTGCTTCGTGAAACTCTCAGTCTCATCCATAGATGTGCTCCTTGGCTACTATCATTCTCACATCCATCAATAATGAATAATTACACATCTATTTATACAATAGATTTGACCTATTTAGTTTCACATATTTCAAAACTAACTCTATGATTAAAGGTTTACAACTTGACCTTGATCTCTTAGTTTGCATGTTTTCAATCAGTTAGATTGATTAAAACAATTACAATTACATTGCTTGTCCCTAAAGAAATGGTTTTAGAATAAATCAAAATTCTAAATATAAAACACAAGTGTTTTATCTGACGTGGAAGTCAGATCCACATTTCTAACGATTTTACTGTCTTTCAGTGACTGATGCTCGGTTTGAACTGAAATTCTGTCTATCAGGTTCCCTTGCTCTGTTGGGTTCCTCTCTTGTTTGTTCTCATAGTTTGCATTGTATTCTACTCATCGATTTCCACTGTCGGTTTACTCCTGTCGGGTTCTACTTAACCAATTTTGGGTTGCACTTGTAAATTGTGTCTTCGGTTTACACTGTATACTGTTCTGTCAGGTTTCTTTGCACTTAGCACTTTTAGTGAACTTTGTTGTTAGCTGTGTCGATTTGTGCTGAAACCTATCTTTCAGTGTAGGTGTTGCAGATGGTTTCCCTTTGTATACTAATGGTAAAATATATGTCATCAATCTCTCCCTTTGACATTAGTATAAAAAACTGATATGTTCAAAATACTAAAGTGTTTTAGTATTATATACACCATGTATTTACCTTAGTCATTTCATGACTCCCCCTATGTATATGTTGGTATAGTATAAGTGTATGTACACTTGCCTTTATACTATTTTCCTTTTCACCTTACCTTTCCCTTTGTGCTATATGTATATCATTTTCCATGTACTGTAATATTTCCCCCTTTTTGCTATGTGTACTATACATATCATTCTCCCCCTTTTTTCATAATAAGGGCAAATCTGTATACCTATAACTCATCAAAAATATGAGAGTGAGAGTTATTCATAACCTCCATCTTCTTCTCCCATTTGTCTTTTAGGTTCTCAAGAGCCATGTGCTCAAGTGTTATTCTGGCATGCATATCATAGATGTTGTCTGCTACAGACATCTCAGGGGTGGCAATTAGCTGTATTGCCAAACTTATGTGCTATTGCAGAAGTGTGAGGTTCGGTAAAAGTTGAGCCTGTAGCTCGGTAACCTCTTCTCTGAATTGTGATTCTTCTTCCCAAAGTTATTGCCTTAACCTTTTTAATCTATATTATCTTCTCATAATGCAATTTAATTGCATTGTCATCATTGGTTATACCTTGTGCACTGGTATTTAGATCTGAATCTAACTTTACTATCTTTTCACTATTGTCCTTAGTGAATTTATCCATAGTGCACAATTTTTTTATTATGAAAATAGATTCAGTAATGATTGGATCCAATTCATCGGCTAGTTATGAAAGATTTACCTTTTCTCTGCCACTTCTTGGTTGGTCTTTTCTGTTAGTTTGTATTGGAACTTATGTTCTGCTTGTTCCTCAATCACCTTTTCTACATCCACATTCTATGTTATGACGGTCTCGGTGAGAATGGAAAGTTGATCTAGGATAGGTGCATTGTGATCAATATCAATGTTAGGAGCTATCTAATTTAAGATATCCCTTGTGGTTTCTAGTACTAAGGAGTCTTGGTGCTCCTTTTTAATCTTTTCTTGCAAAGCCTTCCTTTGACAAATTTCTCCATATTCTTGGAGTGATTCAAAATCTAAAGTAGTTGGATCACACTTTGGTATTTCTATGATCTCATCAAGTGTGACCTCCAACTTATTCTTCTTTGTTTTCTTCTTTTTCTTTTGAGATGCACTTGTATGCAGAACCATAGCTAGCTTCTCTTCTTGGTCTGATGTGCTAGATGAGGTTATCGGTGTAGTAGAGCTTTTTTTTTTGTTGTGCTTTGGTCTCTACCTTATGGTTATGAGTGGATGTCTCCACATCAACCTTTACATTACCTGAAACATCTCTTTTGGTGTCCTTAGGAGTGACATCTTTGGTTTTGTCTCCTTCACAGCTATCCTTCTACACTTCATCTGTATTTTTCATTTGTGCATCTTTTAATGTTTGATCTATATCTTTCTATGTGAGATCTTCACCTGTTACATTTTGATCCCCTCTGATGACATTTTGGTCATCGGTTGTGTCTTTCTTTTCTCCTTCCCCTTCATCCTCGGGTATGCTTGCATCAGGCTTAGGGGTCTTCTTTAGTGAGATTATATTGATTGCCTAAATCAATAATGGTATCTGGCCCGGTATGTCTACCTTTGCAACATCAATAGTAGTATCTTGTTCCTTGGGATGATCTGATGTAACTATTGTGTTTTCATTTTCCTTTACCTCATTTGTAGGATCATCGGTGATGTCAATAATAGTATTATTTGGCCATGTTTCATCAGCAACATCCATATCCTTGTTGGCTTCTTTTTCCAATTCTACTATTGTGACATCATCTGTATCATTGATTAGAATTGTCTCTTGGCTCGGTTTAGCCTGATCTTATTTATTTTTTGGCTTGTCAATGAGAGCTATCAATTTCATGGGGCTTGCTTCCTTGGTAGATAGATCAAGTATTTTCCTCCAATCATCCTTAGTTTCCTTGTCAATCTATATGAAGTTTCCCTATAGCACTTTACAAGCTCTTAATTTTGTTCAAAACTTCTTGGAGTGCTTTTCCATTGTTTCTTTGATCTCCTCTATTTTGGACTCAGGTGGTATAACTGAAACTAGGACTCTTTCCCTTATCTATTTTTCTTCTTTTAATGCATAAGTCCATCTGACAAATAATCTATCATGTAGTTGTTTTGGAATTTTTTCATCAAATTATATTGGTACATACTTGAAGTTGATCATTGTTTTGACGAGTGCCTCCTCAATCTTTTTTTAATCTTCGGGAACTAGTGTTAGCCATTTTATGACTTTAGTATCAGTTAATCCACCTCTTTTTGCAATAGACTCGCAAATCTCATCAATGGTTTCGGGAATCTTGTTCTTTTCTACCTAGACAGATTCATCTTGTTGAGTATCTTCAATATATTCTGTAGCTAGGATCAATTTTCTTCTCCTCTCAGGTGTTGTGATCTTTTTGGTTTGAGGCTTTCTCTTGTAGGTCCTTACTTGACCTTTCTTTATAGTTGGTGAGTCTGCCTTTGTTTCTTGACTCCTTGTCCTCTAAGCAATTGTTGTCCTTGCCTTCTTTGGGGGTGGGGCTGCATCGAACTCTGTTGACTCTGAGTCACTCACCTTGTTTACTTCACCGACAGGTGACTGACCCTCAGTTTCCTCTATTTTATATATTGCTTCATCTTCAACCTATAGCTTCTTTTTCAAATATTTTACCATTTTTTATTTCTTCATATCTATTTTCTTCACAACTAAGCCTGATTTGATTCTTTCCTTGGCTTCTTCAAAGGTTCCAAACCTTGGTTGTGAGTTATCCAATGGTACATTCAACAATGTTTAAACTGCATTTTTTGCTTGATCTATGTTTAATTCATAGTCAAGTGGAGCTAACCAGGCTATCCTCGGTACAGCTAGTTTAATCAAGGTGGTATCAGTGTCCACCATAAAACAGACGTCAGTTTTATATTTCTCTACTAGTTGTTTTGGTATCCTCATTCTCTCTTGCATTCTCTCTTTGAATCTAGAGAAATACTCATCCATAACTAACTCAAAATTGTCTCCAAGTGACTTGATGAATTCACTTATTTATATTGTCACTAGTCTGGTAGTGTCCCACTTGACATTACCGATAGATGGGAAAGATTATTGGAAGTAGAAAAATATACACTTTATAAGTGATCCAAACTTACATGATTTTATCTTTTCAGACCTGATTGTCCTTGTGTTCTCATCAAATTGTCTCAATAGTAGTTCTGATAGGTACAAATATAGTCCCTTCTTGACTATTTTATGTGCAGTATCCACTGCTTCTAATGTTATTCTATTCAACCTACTCACTTGGAAAATTGTGTGTCCTAGCACACATGCACCGAATCTTAGTTCATCATCGGTGATGGTGGATACCTTAAGTCCTCTTCCCTCCCATAATTCTTTGGTAGCCTTCTCAATGTCAGGGCATGAGGGGTGATTTAGTGTCTTTTCCTTATTGGTTATGGGATAACCAGTAATGGCATGAATCACATCTCTAGTGATTGGTTTTGGCTCATCCAGCCACATTTTTTGGTCGTGTACTCTACTCAGTACTAACTGGATCCATTCGGTTTTCAACACCTTTGAGAACCATAGGGCATTAGTGAACCCTTTCACCTCAATGTGCTTATGCTCCTCTTTGATGGTTCCATCATCATTACAAAGCTTCTTGTAAGCCTGCTCTACTTCAAGATCTCCAATTTCTGTGATCTTGTAGTAAATGTAGGATCTAACATCCTCTATCAACAAAACCCTAGGTGGAATTTAGGAAAATGTTCCAGAGTCGTCGGGTTGCGAGGCAACCTCTGGGAATATCTTATACTTGGTTTCCTCACATGTATTATTCTTAATCATATTAATCTTACTCTCCTTAGCATTCTTAACATTGGATGTTCTAGATGTGGTTGCCATCATTTTTAGAAATTAGGGCTTTCCCGTAAATGACAACTGAGTTTTTGGTGATTGATGGTACTTACTTTAACCTATATAGCTATTATGAAACTATTTGGAGTTCGATGAATCGAGTTAGAGTCACTCTATAATCATGTCACTTCGTGCTCTAGTTTTTCTCTTTCTTGTTGCTCAAGTCGTTATGTGAAAAATAAAACCCTTCCATCGTCTATTTATAGACTTTTCCCTAATTCAAGTCATTAATGCTCAACCACTTCTCGGTGTGTGAAGACAGAGTCGTCGGATGATACACTAACTTCTCCTTCGGTGAAAATGTGATTCTTTGGGGCCACTGCCATCTTGTCTTACCTTTCATATGTTCACCAATGAATTTTGATATTTGGCGAAGACAACATGTCAACTTTCATGATTATCAATGGATCTCAGTTTGCACTAGGAACTTAGCTTTTATATGTTGACCGATGATTCTCGGTAAGTATTGACAACTTAGCCTTGTATGTATACTGATGCATTTTGGTATGTATTGACTGACAGGATTATTTTCATAGAATTATAACAAGTAATACCATAGTGCATCTTTAATCATGCTAGTTTGGCATTTCATCAATGTTTAATGGAACTGATGCAAAATATAGCTTGGTATAATGCAGTTCCATTCTTACTTGTTTCTCTTAGGTGGGGGTGGTGATGTCACCAGATCCATTGGATAGGGTGTCACCAATTGCATTGCTCGGTCCATCTTCATCAATCTTTGTAGCTTTCCTCCACATTTTGTTTCTCATCCTTTTGATGTCTTCAATGGTATTTCCATTAGGAAATGTTCTTATCTCTGCAGTCCTTGCTTAGATGACCGACCCTATGATAGTGTAAGCATGTCATTCCAGGGTTAATCCAGGTTCTATACTTTCTTGTCCATTTTCTCATGCAATTTTCAACTATGTGACCATATCTTCCACATGTTGTGCATTTGGCCCATGTGTTGTAATCCCAAACATATGAGTTACTGAATCTTTTTGGTTGATGAGCATTTTCTTGATCTTTAGGCTTCCATGCTTGCTTTTTCTTCTTCCTACATTCAATAGATGTGTGCCCATGCATTTTTCAAGTAGGAAAATATTTTTCCATGTAGGTTTCCTTCTTTGGTTGCTTTACCTCAGATTTACATTCATAAGCTTTATGTCCTTTCTTGTTACATTTATAACAATTTCCTATGAATGAAGGTGTGGAGTTAGGAATACCTTTCATTTTTCTCCTGTAAACATTAGATGTGTGGTCAATCCTTCCACAGTGATTGCATGTCAGCTTCTTTGGTCTAGGATATGTGTAGACATGTTTGTGATTAGACTGATTTGATGATTCTCCATGTTCGGTATATCCTAGTCTGGTATTTTTGTTGACTCTTCTTTGTCCATCCAGAAAATCATCCATTCTCTTTGTACTTTCTTCAGCTCTCTTAATCATATCATTGTCTTGTTGTTGAATTCTTACTTCATGCTTTAGTTTCTCATTTTCTTCTCTTAGCTCACCAATACCTTCTATCCTTTCAATGAGTTATGTATTCATTTGGTTTTCCTCTTGACTCATAAGAATAATCTAATTGGTGATCTCATGGTGATGTTCAGTAAGTTTTTGTATTTATGACTCTTTCTCTTGTAGATTTTCAGTGATCTTCCTCCTATCATCAAAAGCTAGTGTTCTTTCTTGTTCATCTTGTCTAGCATTGTTCATGACATCAATCATTCTTACCATCTATTTCTCTTGACCGATTTGCAATATCTTGACTTTCTCTATCAAATGTTGATTGGCTTCATTCAGACTTGTGATGGTTCCTTCTGATGTTTCTGATGTAGTGCTAGACATTGATACTGATGACTCAAATAAATCAGGTATCTCTTCTTCATGATAGTCTCTTTCATTGTTCCAAGTTTCCATAACTTTTCTTTCATCTAGTAGCTCTCTCATCTTGATTCTTGTTGCTTTGTTCTACTCACAAAATATATGTATCTCTAGCTTCTAATTCTCTATATTCTTATCAAGCTTTTACTTCTCCATTGTATGATCTTTTCTCTTAAGTCTTTAAAATTTTCCAAATAAGAGATCTATCTCTTATAACAATTGTTGGAATTAATGGGAAGTATGTACTGAGAGGGGAGGGGTGAATTAGTACCTCTAAAACTTTTATCTCTTTTATCCTTTATCCTTTATGTAATCAATTGTATTATCAACCATCTATTATTTTCTATCTTTGTGTAAGTTATATCAATTCATAAAATTATTAAACATGTAAACATTCATAGAAACATTCATGAAAGTAATTGACACATAACACAAGATATGGTAACACAGAAAACCCCTATTAGAAGGTAAAAACTATCGTGGAGATGGCACCCATAAAACTTCACTATTCGCAAATTGGAAGGGGTCAGTTAAGGCCTACAATTTGATCACTTCTAATGATCTACCTTGTTAGGAGTATTGTGTGGAGATTGGTTAAGGTCTACTCTTTTAAGAGCTTTAGCAACACTATTTAGTGTACACTCAGTTAAGAGATTTATAAAGGATTGTTAAATCCACCTTTCTTGAAAGGATTTCTTCTATTTGCTACACTTGTTAGAATGTAGAAAAAAATACTTATTGACCTGAGTGTATGCAATATATAATTTTTTATTACAAATCCATTAAATATTACATGTGCAATGTATCACCTAATGTGATTGATTAATACCTCTGTTGCTCGGTAGCCTTGATTCTTGGTTCTTGATAACCAAATTCATCTTTTGTTACTCTGCTTCTTGAAACTCTCAGTCTCATCCATAGATGTGCTCCTTGGATACTATCATTCTCACATCCATCAATAATTAATAATTACACATCTATTTATACTTTGACCTATTTAGTTTCACATATTTAAAAACCAACTCTGTGATCAAAGGTTTACAACTTGACCTTGATCTCTTAGTTCGTATGTTTTCAATCAGTTAGACTTATTAAAACAATTACAAATACATTGCTTGTCCCTCAAGAAATGGTTTTAGAAAAAATCAAAATGCTAAATATAAAACACAAGTGTTTTTATCTGACGTGGAAGTCAGATCCACATTTCTTGGGATTTAACAGACTTTCGGTGACTGATGCTCAGTTTGAACTGAAAGTTTGTCTGTCGGGTTCCCTTGCTCTATAGGGTTCCTCTCTTGTCTATTCTCTCAATTTGCATTATATTATGCTTGTCGGGTTCCACTTTTGGTTTACTCCTGTTGGGTTCTACTCAACCAATTTTGGGTTGCACTTGCAAATTGTGTCTTTAGTTTACATTGTATATTATTTTGTTGGGTTTCTTTGCACTTAGCACTTTCGGTGACCTTTGTTGTTAGCTGTGTCAGGTTGTGCTAAAACTTGTCTTTTGGTGTTGGGGTTATAGATGGTTTTCCTTTGTATACTAATGGAAAAATATGTTGGATGATATCAATTTTGGTTACTGATCATGTTGTTTCTATTCATGTTTTGTCACTGATGTCAACATATATTTCTATGGAGAAGACTGACTGACTACTTAACTGGAATGAGTGTACAGACACTGTACAGATGATTCAAAAGGATCAAAGTTGGATTTATGTAGAAGGATTTGTCCTGACCTTACTCCTAAGGTTTCTTGAATTTATGTTACATTATGTGGATGTTACAATTCATTTGGTGAAAACTGGTTTTCTGGACTGCAACTGTGATTCTAGACAAAGCAGGTCTTTGTGTTTCGGGTATATCTTTCTGATGGAGATATTTCAGAACTTGTGAGCTTACTGAAAATTCCTAACAATTGGTATCAGAGCTACTAGTCCTTAGAGAGAAAGTTTAATAGCTTGAGGTGATCCTAAAGATGACTTACTACAGGAAGGATAGTCTGAAGTTTGATCCTGAAAACTTTGACAGTTGGCAGAACAAGATGAGAACACATTTGCTATGTCTAGGAATTGACTACTGGATGATCACAAAGAAGAATGTAGTAGTAGCAACTGAAGATGAGTTGGACACGACTACTAAAGATGAAAATAATCTATTTTCATACAATATTGTGTCAAGGGAATCTCTGATCAGCGCACTATCAGAAGGAGAATCCACTGAAGTGAAGGACTTGGACTCTACACATGAGATTTGGACAAGACTGGAGGCATTATATGTTGGAGACAAGTTTACAAAGCAAGCAAAGTTGCAGAACTGGAAAACAAAGATGGAATCACTGAAGATGAGAGAATATGAGAATGTCAGAGCATATGCAGAGAGAATTATTGAGGTAGTTACTAGTATTAGGAACTCTGGAGGTACTTACAGTGAGGAAGAAGTAATTGCAAAGATTCTTAGATCTTTGACACCTGCATATAGAACCAAAGTACAGGATATAGAGGAGATCATACCTTTGACACTGAACCTCACCAAAGAGATGTTGATTGGAAAACTAACTACATTTGAGGCCATAGAATTGGGAGACACTTTACCTAAAGTAGAGTCAGCATTCAAGGCGACCGTGCACAAGAACAAGAAGACCTTATCTGGAAATGCAAGCACAAGTAGTAGTGATATAAAAGAAGAACTTGGAGCCTATGTTGATGAATGGGAATAGTTACAGGAAGAAGAAAGAAAGCTAGATGAAATTTTTTCACTGATTTCCAAAAGAGAAAAGAGAGGTAAGGGTAAGTTTGAGGGAAAATTACCTTTGAAATGTTTTTCATGTAACAAGATCGGTCATTTTGCATCTAGATGTCCTACAAGAATTCCAAAGCACAAACCTATGTTTTTCAAGTCTAATTTCTCAAAGGATAAGGAATGTTATTATGCTAGTGATGGAATATTTGATGATGAGGATGATAACTTTGATGAAATTGGATTCATTGCTATAAAAGATGATGCACCTATGCATGAGGAAAAAGCATTAGTATCTAGAGTTGAAAAGAAATCTGAATGGGTCATTGATAGTGGTTGTTCACATCATATGACTAGAGATAGGAATAAGTTTATAAGATTGAAGAAACATGATGGTGGTGTTGTCAGATTTGGTGATAATACTCCTAAACTTATTATTGGAGTTGGATCTATTTGTTTGGATGGAAAGACTAACACTGATAATGTATTACTTGTTGATGGAATTAAGCACAATTTGTTGAGTGTTGGATAGCTAGTGGACAAGGGTTATCAACTGAACTTCATAAATGGAAAGTGAACTATCAAGAGAAAAATAGGCGACTTGATAGCATCTGGTACTAAATCTAGAGGTAATGTATTTGAACTAAACATATCTGAAACTTCTTGTTTCATTGCAAAGGTTGATGACAGTTGGTTATGGCACAGAAGATTTTTTCATGTTAATTTTGACAACATTGTGAAGGCAAGTATGATAAAATTAGTAAGAGATCTACCTAAAATTGTTAAGCCATCTAACACTATGTGTATAGAATGTGTAATGGGGAAATAGACTAGAAGCACCTTCAAGAGCAAAGCCTATTCAACAAAAGGGAAGTCGGATCTGGTGCATACAGATCTGTGTGGTCCTACAAGAACAAGATCATACTATGGTGAAAGGTATTTTATACTTTTTGTTGATGAATTTTTTAGAATGATGTGGGTTACATACCTGAGAGAGAAATCTGAGGCATTTGAAAAATTCAAAATATTCAAGGCAAAAGTTAAGAATGAATCTGGTTTAAAGATGAAATGTTTAAGATCAGACAAAGGAGGAGAGTTTACATCAGAATTGTTTAATACATATTGTGAAGAAAATGGAATACATAGACAGACTTTAGCTCCTAGAACTCCACAATAGAATGGGATAGCAAAGCGAAGAAACAAAACTATATTAGTTGTTGCTAGGAATATGTTGCTGGAAGGAAATGTATAACATGTTCATTGGAGAGAAGCAGTCGGCACTGTTGTGTACACATTAAACAGAATTTAGATTAGAGAAGGTACAAATAAAACTCCTTATGAATTGTGGTTTGATCATACACCGACTGTGAAATATTTTAGAATATTTGGTAGTAAATGTTATATCAAAAGAGACGATGAGATAGGAAAGTTTGATGCTAGAAGTGATGAAGGAATCTTTCTTGGTTATTCCACTAAAAGTAAAGGATATAAATGTTTCAATCTGAGACTAAGGAAACTAATTGAAAGTGCCAATGTGAGGATAGATGAGAAATTTCAAATTCATGAAAGAATGTATGATTATGGTCAAATTACAGAATCAAGAAAAGTTGTTGCTGAACCTAAAGGACCCTTGATGACCAAAGAAGAAGAACAGGTAGAAGCTACTAAGACTTTAAAGACTCCAAGGTATGTCAAGAAAAACCATTCTGAAGATCAAATTATTGGTGATGCAAGAAAAGGCATGATGACTAGATCTAAAGTTAGATATGAGATCTGCTTGATTTCTCAAGCTGAACCTAAGACTACTGATGAAGCATGTAAAGATGAATCTTGGACTAAAGCCATGGAAGAATAACTAGAACAGATAAAGAAGAACAATACTTGGGAGTTGGTTCCAAGACCTAAGAAAAAGAATGTGATTGGCACTAAGTGGGTTTTCAAAAAAAAAATGGATGAGGAAGGCACAGTGGTAAGAAACAAGGCTAGACTGGCATGTAAAGGCTACTCACAACAAGAAGGCATAGACTACGAAGAAACATTCGCACCTGTTGCTAGACTGGAAGCTGTCAGAATATTCCTTTCTTATGTTGCACATAAAGACTTCAAAGTGTATTAGATGGATGTGATATCAGCATTCTTGAATGGTGATCTAGAAGAAGTGTACATTGAGCAACCTGATGGTTTTCCTTTGACAGATGATGAAAACATGGTTTGCAGACTGAAGAAGGCACTATATGGACTGAAACAAGCACCGAGGGCATGGTATGCAAGACTGGATAAACATCTACTTCATCTTGGTTTTAGAAAAGGTAATGCAGACAGTAATTTGTATTTAAGAATTGATGAAGATGGAATCTTAATTATAGAAGTTTTTGTTGATGATATCATTTTTGGAGGCAATGATAAAATGAGTAAGAACTTTGCTAAAGAAATGGAGAATGAGTTTGAGATGTCAATGATTGGTGAGATGAAATTTTTTCTTGGTTTGTAAATTAATTAGAGTAAAAATGGAATATTTATATCTCAGACCAAGTACCTTAAGGAAATGTTGAAGAAGTTTGGAATGGAAGATTGTAAACCTGTTGGTACACCCATGGTAATAGGGAACAAACTAACTAAAAGTGATGAGACTCAAAGTGTTGGGAAGACTAAGTACAGGTCAATGATTGGAGGTCTACAATATTTGACACACACTAGACTAGATATTACCAATGCAGTTGGAATTGTGGCTAGATATCGGGCAGATCCTAAAGAGACACACTTTGTTGCTGTTAAAAGAATTTTTAGATATCTGAAAGGAACAGTAGAGTATGGATTATGGTATGAAAAAATCTGATGATTTTATATTGCAAGCTTTTACTGATGTTGATTGGGTAGGTAATGTAGATGAAAGGAAGAGCACAAGTGGCGGAGCATTTTTCCTTGAAAAAAGGTTGTTTTCTTGGTTGAGCAAGAAGCAGAATTGTATTGCTCAATCTACTGTTGAGTCAGAGTATGTTGTTGTTGCAATAAACTGTACACAAGTTTTTTGGATGATACAAATGCTAAAGGACATTGAAATAATTTTCAAAGAACCAGTGGTTATCCATTGTGATAACACCAACACAGTGAATATGTCAAAGAATCTTGTAATGCATTCAAAGAGCAAACACATTTCCATCAAGTATCATTTCTTAAGGAAGAAGGTAGCAGACAAAGAGATCAAACTAGAGTATATTAGCACAAAGGAACAGATAGCACATATATTTACCAAACCTTTGCCAAAGGATGCTTTTGAATATCTTAGAGGCATGCTTGGGGTGATGGCCCCTCCTAGTGAAAACTAAATGATGCAGATGTGCATCATTCCAGTGGATCTCTGAGCCATATCATTCTCTGGACTTGATGTATGGATCTACTCCTTACGGGGAGTGATCACAGAAAATACTAGAGTACATTTAGGTGATGTTTCACCTAGTTGATTGGACATGAAGATTTGAAAAATCCACATCTTACAGGAGACTACAGGTGAACTATGGCACCCTTTTCCATTGTTGCCAAAGGGTGAAGGAATCTATGAGAAAATCCCTACTATTTTGGGGAAATTTAAGTTGAGGATATTGAGAAGATTGTTGAGAGAGAGTACTTTTGGGTTGATGCATATGGATTTTCCCATATGTTTCCATCAATGCCAAAGGGGGGGATTGTTGGATTATATCAGTTTTGGTTACTGATCATGCTATTGATATTCATGTTTTGTCACTGATGTCAACATATATTTTTATGGAGAAGACTGACTGACTACTTAACTGGAACGAGTGTATGGACACTATACAAATGATTCAAAAGGATCAAAGTTGGATTTATGCAGAAGGATGTGTCCTGACCTTACTCCTAAGGTTGATTGACTTTATGTTACATTTTGTGGATGTTACAGTTCATTTGGTGAAAACTAGTTTTCTGGACTGCAACTATGATTCTGGACAGAGCAAGTCTCTATGTTTCAGGTATATCTTTCTGATGGAGATATTTCAAAAATTTTGAGCTTACTGATGGACAGCTAACATATGTTAGAGTAATGGGTTGTGTTTGATTGTTGATTGAAGACTGATGACATCAGTTGTGGCATGTACTATAGAGAAGACCTATTTCCTGGCTGACTTCAGACATGTAGCATGTGGAATTAATTGTGAGCATGAATTGCGGATCTGGAAGTATATGTAATAATTTTAAATGTTGTATACTTGTCTTAGATACCGTGTGTATCTTAGCAAGGGGCTATGTAATTATTTGTATGATGGAAGTCCTTAATTGGTCAACCTAATTAATTATGTATTAGGAAAGCTTAATTGGTCGACCTAATAAGCTATTGTGTAAGGGTATATATGGAAGATATAATCTTGTGGAGAAGTGTGACAGAGAAAAGAAGAGAAGGAGTGTATGAAATCTGTGAAGCTTGTTGACTGCTAGATGCAAGCAGAGTTGATACTTCATTGGAACTAATCAAGCAAAGAAAGTTGCTGGTAGACAGTTCTCTGATTGTGTATTTGCTTTATACACTTGTGTGGATTGTAAATCCTTGAGGGTGGCTTTAACCTTCTTTGGGCAGTGTGCCTTGGTAGTGAGCCTACTATTTCCTTTGACTCCTAACAGGGTTTGTCTCCTAACAGGGCTAATATCTTTTAACATGGATACTATACTCTTAGTACATTATTTGTGGGTGTTAATTCCCACCGGGGTTTTACCTTTAACAGGGTTTCCTCGACATCAAATATTGTGTTTTGGTGTTTTCTATTACTGTGTTATCATTTACATTTGCAAATTTGGTTTATAAAGTATAAAGTTTAAAAATCTATATCACAACTGATTCCCCCCCCCCTCTCAGTTGTCTTGTGGACTGTTATTCCTAACAAAATATACGTCATTAGTTTTGAAGACATGCAAAGACAGTGAAACAGAGAAGTTGAAAAGTCATGATGATTAAGAGAGTATGATATGGAATCCAAATGTACTAAGTTGGATTATCATTGTGAATTACTTATACTTTGTTAGTACAATATCATCGACATTGTATCTACTTTTTGTATAAGTATTTATTGTATTTTGTATTGTATTTGAGAGCCGACTAAATGTGTAACAGATTTATATATATATATGAAGAACATTTTGTAAAGAAAAGATGGGAATGAGATGTTAGAGATTATTTATGGCAGATGTAAGATCTAAGGTTGATGGATATTGTTGAGAACTACAATTGAAACTATCTAAGCATTTCAAATGCTTGTTTTGTTTATTACTGAGAACACTTTAAAACAAAAGTATTGGTTGTAAGAGTTGTAAGCTCAGTGTACCCCTAACAGGGTGTTTTATACCTTTAACAGGGTTGATAATCCTTTAACAAGGAAATGTACTATGTAATATTCAGCTCCTAATAGGGCTAGGTCTCCTAAAAGGGGACATTATACTTTAGTGCATGCTTGTGGGTACCATCCCCACTCGGGTTTTCCCTTGGCCAGGGTTTCCTTGACAAGAAATAATGGTGTAATGAGTTGTGTGTTATTTTCTTATGTTCTTTTCATTTCAGTAATCATATGGTTTATTTGGAATTGGTTTAAGCTTAATTTTAAGTGTTGTAATATTGGTTCACCCCCTTCTAAGTATTACTCAATCCTAACAATTGGTATCATAATTATTGGCCTTTGGAGAGAAAGCTTGACTACTTAAGGGAGATCAAGATGGATTTTGTAAGCTTGGAAGAAAACTTTAAAGCAGCACTTGAATACATTGACAAAGAAAAAGTAGAGAATGGTGACTTGAGATTCAAATTGTGAAGAGTTGAGGGATTCATTAAGAAACTAAAAGATCAACTTGAACTTTCTAGAAGTTAGAGACAGGATCTTATGGTTCAGATAAAAGAGGATTCAGATAATGAAAATTTAGATCAGATAAAACAACTTGAACAAGAGAATGATATCATGGCTAAAGAGATTCAACAAGAAAAGCATGCTAAAGACAAAACTGAAGAAGCTTTGAAGGATGTTAATATTATCATGGGACAAATGAAGACTGAACTTGATCACTACCAGAACAAGTATATGGAATTGGAGAAATATAATCAGATCATTAAATGTGAACTTGTTGAGACAAAGAAACATATTGAGAGACTTCACATGAGCAGTGACTTGATCGATGAACAAAGAGAAAGATAGAAACCTAAAGGAGACATGAATAAAATTGGATTCAATGAAGCTGAATGTTCCAAGAATCAAGAAGAGAAATCTGATGCGAAGATTGATGGAGAAAAACCTACTCTTGAAGAACCTAAAGAACATATCAAACCTTTCAGAGGTAGATGTTTTGGATGCAACAAGGTTGGACACATGAAGAGAGATTGCAGAGGTAAAGTCCCTTTCAAATATTTTTATGGTTATTGCTTTAATTTTCATGCATATGGGCACAAGAAAGCAGAATCTAGGAAACCTAGTCAATCTAGATACATACAAGATAACATTAGGAAGGATTCAATAGATAAAACTACATGTTACAAATATAATAACCTTGGGCACATCACAAGGTATTATAAGTTATAGGTAAATCATAACAGATAACCTCCTATATGCTACAAATGCAACAATCTAGGGCATATAGAGAAGTTTTATAGGTACAATAGAGCAGACAACAAAAGAGTACCACCTCCTATGGATACTAAGAAGAATGACAATGATACTGGTAAGATTCTTGAATATTATAGAAGTGAATTTGACAATTGTTTCAAGAAAGAAGAAGATAACCGCAGTGGTAAGGTATGGAAAATCAAAGAGTCTAATGAGGTATTGGTTTAGGGAGAGACAATAGATGCTCTTGAATCTTTTCTTGATGCTAACAAAGCTGAATCAACCTAAATGGCTGAACATGGCCTTAGGGGGAGCATTGGATGAAGACACCAAATTATATCCAGCCCTTGATTCTGAGGAGTAAGCTCATGGGAGCTTGTTTATATTGTATGAAGATATTATGGAACCTATTTCTATGATCGCAACATTTGAAGATTCATATTTTGTGATCACGAGATTTGTGATTAACTAGACAATGTGTGAAGTTGAGTTTATTGGCTAAAGTGCATTTTATCACTTAGTGATGAATAAAATACATCTAAGTTACTTATTTTGTCACCCTTTGAAGAGCAGTGACCAAGGAGAGCAGATTTTAGAGAGTATCAGACTACCAAGCAGTCACATTGCGTGATTGATCAAAGTAGAAGTTTGAAATTCAGCGTGTTTAAGGTATTTAGACTATCTACTCAAGTAGAAGTTGTGGATGCACCATTGATTTATGATGTTATAGATATACCTAGATATAAATTGAAGAAACATCCCTTCAAGTCTTGTGAGGATGAACCTAAAGGAGCCTTTTCCCAAACACCACACGGCGTCTTGCATGTAGAGGATATTAGGGCATACATACATTGCAAATATGAGACATTAGAAGATGATGAGATTAGTACTGAAATGGAAGACATGATAGGTGATGATGGTAAAATGAATGATGAGTTCAAACACCTAGACAACTTGAGAATTATGAGAATGATAGACTTGTATGAATTCATCAAAAAAGAATGGCTCAAAATAATACTTAGCAGAGTTCGTGATGAATTCATTTGGATAGGGGAGAAACCTGTAAAGAGTTGTAGTTAGTTGATTCATGAAATAACTGGGATAGACAACACTAGAGTTATCCATGCAGCAAAAAATAACACAAAGAAACAAGTTGAAACCCTAACACATTCTAAATGGGATAGGCAAGCAATGATAGTGAATGACATTTTCCTACAGGATGTAACACTAGTTGCAATGATACTTGGTTATAAGCTTTACTATAGAAATATACCTAATTCAGTCTTAGAAGGAGTTATTATTATGGCTTATAGGATGGTAAAGGAAAACACAACATTCAATCTATGTGAAGTTCTGGCACAATAGTTTCTAGAGAATGTGAAATTAATCAAGAAGGATAAATCTAAGGCTTTTAGATTTGGCTCACTTCTAATTCACATGTATATCCATATTGAGCATAAGTTCCCTGGAATGCACCCTAGAGCATGGAAAGACAACATCCCCACTGGTATTCAGATATCACAGAGTTGCAGGAGATAAAACAACACATGGGTGGATGGAGAACTATTTGGGATGACCAAAATTCTACAGAGGAAAATGAAAGAAAGATTCAAAATTCTTGAAGAGTTGGTTGAGAGATACAAGGATACAATTTGTTTCATGGTTGAAACTTATTGTGTGTTATTTGAGGTAGTTGTACCAAGGAATAAATGGTGTTACCCTATGGGATATGAATTCAGTTCAGAAGTTCTGCTTATGTAGGTAGAACATGTTTTGGCATCTGAAGTTAATTCATCTGAGGAGAGATGCGGCACATATCAAGAGAAATCAGCTAATGTTAGAGAATAATGTAGAGGTATAAGGAAGAGAAAGATAGATAAAATGGTTGATGAAATGGAAGCTAAGGCTAGAATAACCAAAGAGGAAATGAAAGATGTGAGGAAGAAGATAACAGAGAGATCGTCTAGGTTGGCATGCACTGCTACTTCAACCCTTCCACCTCCAGAAGTTTTGCAGGTAGTTAGTCTACTTTCTACTGTGATATATGTATCTACACCCTCACCACCATAGAAGACATTACAGGAAGAGACAAAAAATCTTGTACCTCAGAGAAATACAAGGTCCACTAAACTAGACTCAGCTCCTAAGAAATAGAGGACAGAAGAAGAAGAAGAAAAGAAAGTTGAAAAAGAGACCAGCAATGTAAGACAACTATGGAAGCTGGATATGAATATGCTAGAGAAAAGATATATTTAGCAAGGGAAGCTTGTTTCACTAGCTAAATACTATGACAAGTATGAGGCATCTAACAAACTAGTGATTGGATACATAGTGATTAATCATTTACTTGTTTTCAAGAAGAACCTATTAGAGATAGAGGGCAGTATACCTGAGGAATTGTATGGTAAACTAGAGATTAGAAAACAACTTGCACAAAGATGAGGCAATTAGGAGTTAAGCTATTGAGGATATGTTTCTAGTAGTTTTTGTATCAGAGAGAGAGAGAGAGAGAGAGAGAGAGAGAGAGCTCAAACCTTTATTGAGAACTAAGGGAAGATTAGTGAAAATTATGGGCAGAAAATATGAGGAATTCAAAGAGGAGACTCAAAAGGCATTAGATCAGATACTTATGAGAAATATTCCTAAGAAAACTTCACCTCCCTAAACCTACTATGCCTACACCTACAGGAATTGGAGAGAGCTCTAAATCAATTGAGGCAAATGTTGAGAGAAGTAAAGTGAGTACTGACATGCAACCAAATTTCTTTGTTTCTGGTGTGCCTGTGACCCTTGACACTTCACTTGATGAAAAAGGCCCATTTGAAGGAAACATTGATAATATAGTGGTAGATGAAGAGGAAGAATAGAAAGAGGAAGACCATAAAGAAGAATCAGAATAGAGAGAAGAGATAGTTGCAACGAAAGGAGAAGATGCAAGAGTTGAAATAAAGCATGAAATTAACACATCCACTATTTTATTGTTGGAAAGCTAGGATAAGTTTGTAAGCACAGATGTTGATAGTATGGACAAGGATGAACTGCTGAGACTATCCTTCATCACATTCACAAATTCAAAAGAAAGATCTTAGCAGAAAGGAGAAAAAAAGGCTAAGGTAATTACTCAAGTAGTTGATACTGTGAATAAACCACTTCCAGTACCTATTGTTTTCCAAGGAAAAGATGATGCAGAGAATCTAAATTTGGCACTAGATGATTTTGATAGTCACTATGAGTCCTTAGTGAAGATCGCTGAAGAGAAGGCAAAGAAAAAGTTATCTAGAGAAGAAGTTGAAGGAAGTATGCCATTCTATTTCATGGGACTTGGGAATTTTGAGACCAAATACATCAAAGGCCAAAAGTTATGTCACACATGAAAGGATGTTATAAATCTATTGTATGAACTGTATCAGATACATTCAAAACATTGAAGACATTATTGCGGAGGATAGGGCTACTCTAGATAGCATGATGGATAGTTGTGAGACCTCCTCAAAATATATATTGGAGATGGAAAGAGAGGTATCAAAGATTTTTGATAAGATGAATGTCTTGGATATAGAAAAAGGGAGAGTAATGGAAAGATTTGGTTTGCTGAAGAGTCTAATCACTCCCAAGCTACCAATTCTTGAAGTACATCTATTTGATATGGAAAAGACTACAAAATCATTGACAAATTATATTCCCACTGGTGCAGAGGATAGGGTAGTGGGCTTCTTGACAAAATGGAGGGATTGAACATATAAGGGAAATACAAGGTTCAAGACACACTTCCCAAATAACTCAAAAGGAGATTTCAACCCAACACTTTGACTCAAGGTTTCTAAAGCCACAAGGGACTAAATTAAACCAAATTCAGAAGGAATCAACTTACTATGGATTCAAATTCTATGGGCTATGCAAAAAGGACTTGAATTCTGTCAAGAGGCCTAATGTATTGCATTAGGACAGCAGCGACCTTCCAGAGCCCATAACTCCAAAAACTTATGAATGACTTGGCAAAAAAATTAAGTTTTTTGATACCCTTTATCAATTGTTACAACATATACAAAGAAAGAGGTAGGATTTTTTGGACCATACTCTGTTGTCACAACTTTGGGACCCCAAAAATGCATTAAAATGGGCACTTTTACAAAGGAACTATATCATAAACTAAAAAAAAAGACTCCAACTCTTGGAAAGTGGTTAATTATGTCCTAAAACACTTAAATATGAAAGGAATTAGTCCCAAACCCTTTAGAACATCAAAAGCCACAAATTAGGCTTCCCAAACCCTCCAAAACTAGGGCTTCTTCAATCTAGACTCTCCAAGAAAAATCTCAACCAATTAGAGGTTGATTCACAATCCTTTCAACATAAATAAGTTCTTCCCAACATAAAATTCACCCCTCATGAGGCCCAATATGCTGCTCCTATACCATTCCAAGCATTTTCATGCTCCTTAACCCTGCAACAAACACCTAATGGAGATCTGATTGATTTTCTTGCATATGAAGTGTTATATATCTATGATATAAATGTGTGATTCATTCTCAAGTTACAGTGATCACAAAAAGGGGATGAATCTCATTCCATGCCTCTAAAACAATGCAAAATGATACTTTGTCAAAGTACAATTTGAGACTTTCAAAGTAAACTCAATATAAAAGGGTTGAAATGAATTTACAGAAGTTTTGAAACATACATAAATGTATATGCAATGAACTAGATCCACTGAAACATTCAAAAGATCAATGAAATTGCAAAAATTAACTCTTTATTACTTCAAACTAGATAAATTCATACATTCTCCATTCCAATCGTATTGTGTTCTTCCATGGTCTTTCCAAATCTTATTCCTAGGGTCTAATTAACTCCCTTAAACACTTCTAAATCCTACTTAGACCCTTTGGGCACTATTGACCCAATTTACAATATTTTTGAAGTCCTAGCCATCTACTTGGACCAACAGGACTTAAACATATTTAATTATAATATTTATTGCCAATTGCCATTATGGGCTCTAATACACCCCAATCCACATTTAGGGATGATTTTGTTCCTTTGTCTTTTACTGGCTTCATGTTGGACCTAGGTGCCTTCATAAGTGCTCCTACACCATACACCCCACCTTGGAAAAGGTTCTTGTCCCAAGAACTAAGGGACTGTGTCTTTGTGCCTCCCATCTTCCTTGTAGGTGGTCGTCTATTCTTCACCTTGTGAGCCCTTTTTTCAACCTTCAATTTTGTCCTCTTACCCTTCACACCTGCAAATAAAGAGTGAGAAACAAAATAAGGAATGGAACTAAGATCAAATTTGTCATCATGCTGCTACAAACAGTGATCTTGTGTGCCTACAAACTATCCATGCAACTGCCTCCTTGGATCAGATTGACCCCTCGTTGTGTCTTTCAATGCCACCTCTGCAATATTCTTTATTTTTTTCTTCAAAGGACACCACATTATGCCAAAAAGGACACCATATTCATGCCCTATTTGTTGTTTCATAGTCAATGCCTCATGACTATCCAAAAACTCATCTTTCAAGACCAATAAAGTGGTCTTGGGTTTCTTCTCTGTAGTCACCATCTTCTCATACTTTGGAATCTGCAAATCAACATATGTTTTTACACCAAAGACAATGATGCTACCAACTTATTCTACTTGACTTTGAAGGGGTTTAAGGGTGAATGTTCTTCCCTCCTTGTGCACTACATACTCATTCTTCAAACCATAATGAATGGTCTTTCTTGAAGCCTATCATGGCCTCCCTAAGATGATGTGGCAACATGTCATGGGAACTATATCACATAGAACCCTATCAACATAACCCCCAATTGAGAAATGTATGTATGATTGTTCCTTAATCACAATATTCTAATCATTACTAACCCAAGAGGCCCTATATGGTCTACCAATATGAAATTTAGGTAAGTTTAACTTATTTACCATCTCATAGGACACTAGACTATCAAATGAACCAGAATCTATGATAACCTTGCACATTTTTCCATAGAATTTAAAATTTGTTCTAAATATAGATACCTTGGATATATGTTGAAAAGGTGACCTTCCCATCAAGAGACACTCACCTTCTTTAGGATATGCATAGTCATGGCGTGCTTCTTCTTCCTCTTGTTATTTATTGTCATCTTCTTCTTGGACCAATTGGACCCTCTTATCATTCCTCTTAGGTTCTCTTTCAGGACACTTGTAGAATGGGTGTCCTTCTTCACCACACTTGTAGCATTTTCAAGGAAAGCTCTTACCTCTACCATTTCTTTGTTCTCCTTTTTAATCTGAGACTTTATCTTTACCTTTCTCATTTTGTCCTTGGCTTGGATATAGTCCCTTGCCCTTGTTTTGTTTCACTCTTGAACTGCCCTTCCTCTCTTGCCTTCTTCTAAGCTTGTCCTCAGCTTTCATTGCCAACTTGTAGCAATCTTCAAGAGTTATAGGTGTGGCCATGCTCATCTCATCCTTGATTTTGTACCTTAGCCCTCCAGGATATCTAGCCACCTTCTCTTCCACATCTTCATCATGAGAGGCTTTGATGTTGAGCTTGTCAAATTCCTTCGTATACCTTTGGACATCCATGTCCTTCTGCTTCAACCCTTGAATATTATTCAAGAGTTGAACCTCTTAGCCCTTAGGTATAAACTTCTCCCTCATTTTGGTCATCATTCTAGGTCATGATGTGATCTTTGGTAGACTTTTCTTCCATCTTTCTAATTGTAGGCAATCCCACCATAGCAATGCATGACCCTTAAGTCTTGCTTTTGCAATCTTCACTTTATGCTTGTCTTAAATCTCCTTGTAGTCAAAGTGGTTCTTAATAGCACTGAACCAATTAAGGAGAACTTCCTCATCCATCTTCCCATCATACATTGGGATCTCTGCTCTGACTTTGGATTCTCCTCCATTAACTGCCTTAAGGATCTTCACTACTCTAGCGTCCTTAGGATCCAACCTTTCTTCATCGGGTTCCTGTTATGCTACACTTTCATCATCATGAGGGTTTGAATCCCTATTCTCAACAAGATTAGTCAATCTTTCAATGACTTCTTCCAATCTCTTGTTCTTTTCTGATTGCTCCATCACCATCATAGCAAGCTCCATATTTGTCATCTTTGGAGGCATGTTTTGAGCCTCTTCTTCAAAGTCTTCAACCTATTCTTCAGACATGCACACCTAAATTTACTCCCAAGTTCTTACTTTCTTTGATACCACTTGGTGTAGAGGATAGGGTAGTGGGATTCTTGACAAAATGGAGGGATTGAACATATAAGGGAATACAAGGTTCAAGACACCCTTCCCAAATAACTCAAAAGGAGATTTCAACACAACACTTTGACTCAAGGTTTCTAAAGTCATAAGGGACTAAATTCAACCAAATTTAGAAGGAATCAACTTAATATAGAGTCAAATTCTATGGGCTATGCACAAAGGACTTGAATTATGTCAAGAGGCCTAATTGTATTGCATTAGGACAGCAACGACCTTCCAAAGCCCATAACTCCAAAACCTTAAGATTGAATTGGAAAAAAAATTAGGTTTTTAGATACCCTTTATCAAGTTGTACAACATATACAAAGAAAGAGGTAGGTTTTTTTGGGCCATACCCTATTGTTACAACTTTGGGACCAAAAAAATGCATAAAAAATGGGCACTTTTACAAAAGAACTATATCATAAACTTACCCAAAAGACTCCAACTCTTAGAAAGTGGTTAAATATGTACTAAAACACTTAAATCTAAAAGGAATTAGTCCCAGACCCTTGGGAACATCAAAATCTCCAAATTAGGCTTGTCAAACCCTCCAAAACTAGGGCTTCTTCAATCTAGACTCTCCAAGAAAAATATCAACCAACCAGAGTTTGATTAACCATCCTTTCAACATAAATAAGTGCTTCAAAAATAAAATGTACCCCTCATGAGGCCCAATATACTTCTGCTATAGCATTCTAAGCATTTTCATGCTCCTTAACCCTGCAACAAACACCAAATGGAGAGCTCCTGCAACATTTGATAGATTTTCTTGTATATTTAGTGTTAGATATCTATGATACAAATGTGTGATTCATCCCCAAGTTACAGTGATCACAAAAAGGGGATGAATCTCATTCAATGCCTCTAAAATAATGCAAAACTATGCTTTGTCAAAGTACAATCTGAGAATTTCAAAGTAAACTCAATATAAAATGGTTGAAATGAATTTACAGAAGTTTATAAACACACATAAATATATATGTAATGAACTAGATCCACTGAAACATTCAAAATATCAATGAAATTGCAAAAATTAACTCTTTATTGCTTCAAACAAGAGAAATACATGCATTCTCCATTACCGTCGTATTGTGTTCTTCCATGCTCTTTCCAGATCATATAAAAATGCCTCCCAAATGATTTAACCATTTCCCATTGGTTATTTGGGATTAAAAATGCATTTACATGCTTAATTCCATTTTCCCTCCTAAACTAAGTTACCGTTAAGATTCAAATATTTGAATTCTTAACTTACATAATTTCAAAAATTTAAGCATTATAAGTTATAAAACTTATTAAATCTTATTCCTAGGGTCTAATTAACTCGCTTAAACACTTCTAAATCCTACTTAGACCCTTTGGGCACTATTGACCCAATTTACAATATTTTTGAAATCCTAGCCCTCTACTTGGACCAACAGGACTTAAACATATTTCATTACAATATTTATTGTCAATTGCCATTATTAGCTCTAATACAACCCAATCCACATTTAGGGATGATTTTGTTCCTTTATCTTTGAATGGCTTCATGTTTGACCTAGGTTTCTTCATAAGTTCTCCTGCACCATACACCCCACCTTGGAAAAGGTTCTTATCCCAAGAAATAAGGGACTGTGTCTTTGTGCCTCCCATCTTCCTCGTAGATGGTCCTCTCTTCTTCACCTTGTGAACCCTTTTCTCAACCTCCAATTTTTTCCTCTTACCCTTCATACCTGCAAACAAAGAGTGAGAAACAAAAGAAGGAATGGATTTAAGATCAAATTTGTCATCATGTTGCTACAAACAGTGATCTTGTGTGCCTACAAACTATCCTTGCTACTGCCTCCTTGGATCGGATTGACCCCTCCTTGTGTCTTTCAATGACACCTCTGCAATTTTTTTTATTGCATACTTCAAAGGACACCACATTGTTCCAATAAGGACACAATCTTTGTTCCCTGTTTGTTGTTTCATAGTTTATGCCTCATGACTGTCCAAAAACTCATCTTTCAAGACCAATAAAGTGGTCTTAGGTTGCTAATCTGTAGTCACCATCTTCTCATACTTTGAAATCTGCAAAGCAACAAATGTTTTTTACCAAAGACAATGATGCTACCAACTTCTTCTACTTGACTTGGAAGCGGTTTAAGGGTGAATTTTCTTCCCTCCTTGTGCACTACATACTCATTCTTCAAACCATAATGAATGGTCTTTCTTGAAGCCTACCATGGCCTCCTTAATATGACGTGGCAACATGTCATGGGAACTATATCACATAGAACCTTATCAACATAACCCCCCAATTGAGAAATCTATGTATGCTTGTTCCTTAATCATAGTATTCTAATCATTACTTACCCAAGAGGCCCTATATGGTCTACCAATAGGAAATTCAGGTAATTTTAAATTATTTACCATCTCATAGGACACTAGATTGTCAAATGAACTATAATCTATAATAACCTTGCATATTTTGCCATAGCATTTTCAATTTTTTCTAAATATAGATACCTTGGGTATATGTTGAATAGGTGGCCTTCCCATCAAGAGACACTCACCTTCTTCAGGATATGCATAGTCATCGTGTGCTTCTTCTTCCTCTTTTTGTTTATTGTCATCTTCTTTGTGGACCAATTGGACCCTCTTATCATTCTTCTTGTGTTCTCTTTTTGTAAAATAGGTGTCCTTCTTCACCACACTTGTAGCATTTTCCAAGGAATCTCTTTCCTCTTTTGTTTCATTGTTCTCCTTTCTGATATGAGACTTTCTCTTTACCTTTCTCATTCTATCCTTTGCTTGGATTTAGTCCCTTTCTCTTTTTTTGTTTCCCTCTTGAACTTCCTTGCCTCTCTTTCCTTCTTCTAATCTTGTCCTTAGCTTTCATTGCTAACTTTTAGCAATCTCCAAGAGTTCTAGGTGTGGTCATGCTCATCTCATCCTGGATTTTTTACCTCAGCCCTCCAAGATATCTAGCCACCTTCTCTTCCACATATTCATCATGAGAGGCTCTGATGTCAAGCTTGTCGAATTCCTATGTTTACCTTTGGACATACATGTCCTTCTACTTTAATCCTTGAATCTTCTTGAAGATTTGAACCTTGTAGTTCTCGGTTAGAAACTTCTCCCTCATTTTGGTCATCATTCTAGTCCATGATGTGATCTTTGGTAGACTTTTCTTCCACCTTTCTTCTTGTAGGAAATCCTAACATAGCAATGCATGACCCTTAAGTCTTCCTTTTGCAATCTTCACTTTATGCTTTTCTTCAATGTCCTCATAGTCACAGTGGTTCTCAATAGCACTAAACCAATCAAGGAGAAATTCCTAATCCATCTTCCCATCATACATTTGGATCTATGCTCTGACTTTGGATTCTCCTCCTTTAACTTCCTTCAAGATCTTCACTAGTCTAGCATCCTCAGAATCCAACCTTTCTTCATCAATTTCCTATTCTGCTTCACCTTCATCATCATGAGGGTCTGAATCCCTCTTCTCAACAAGATTGGTCAATCTTTCAATGACTTCTTCCAATCTCTTGTTCTTTTATGCTTTCTCTATCACCATCCTAGCAAGCTCCATGTTTGTCATCTTTGGAGGCATGTTTTGAGCCTCTTCTTCAAATTCTTCAAACTCTTCTTCAAACATGCACACCTGACTTTCCTCCCAAGTTATTACTTGCTTTGATACCACTTGGTGCAGAGGATAGGGTAGTGGGCATCTTGACAAAATGGAGGGATTGAACATATAAGGGAAATACAAGGTTCAAGACACCCTTCCCAAATAACTCAAAAGGAGATTTCAACCCAACACTTTGAATCAAGGTTTCTAAAGCCACAAGGGACTAAATTAAACCAAATTAAAAAGGAATAAACTTAATATGGAGTCAAATTCTATGGGCTATGCACAAAGGACTTGAATTCTACCATGAGGCCTAATTGTATTGCATTAGGACAGCAATGACCTTCCAAAGCCCATAACTCCAAAACCTTATAAATGACTGGGAAAAAAAATTAGGTTTTTGGATACCCTTTATCAATTTGTACAACATATAAAAAGAAAGAGGTAGGTTTTTTTGGACCATACCCTGCTGTTACAACTTTGGGACCCCAAAAATGTATAAAAATGGGCACGTTTATAAAGGAACTATATCATAAACTTACCCAAAAGACTCCAACTCTTAGAAAGTGGTTAATAATTTACTAAAACAATTAAATATGAAGGGAATTAGTCCCAGACCCTTGGGAACATTAAAAGTTTCAAATTAAACCCTCCAAAACTAGGGCTTATTCAATCTGGACTCTCCAAGTGAAATCTCAACAAACCAGAGGTTGATTCACCATCCTTTCAATATAACTAAGTTCTTCGCAACATAAAATTTACCCCTCATGAGGCCCAATATGCTACTGCTATAGCATTCCAAGCATTTTCATGCTCCTTAACCCTGAACAAACACTAAATAGAGATCTCCTGCAACATATGATGGATTTTATTGCATATTTAGTGTTAGATATCTATGATACAAATGTGTGATTCATTCCCAAGTTAGAGTGATCACAAAAAGGGGATGAATCTCATTCCATGCCTCTAAAATAATGCAAAACTATGCTTTGTCAAAGTACAATTTAAGACTTTCAAAGTAAACTCAATATAAAAGGGTTGAAAATGAATTTACAGATGTTTTTAAACACACATAAATGTATATGCAATGAAATAGATCCATTGAAACATTCAAAAGATCAATGAAATTGCAAAAATTAACTCTTTATTGCTTCAAACTAGAGAAATCTGTACATTCTCAATTCCAGTCGTAATGTGTTCTTCCATGGTCTTTCCAGATCATATAAAAATGCCTCCCAACTAATTTAAACAATTCACATTAGTTATTTAGGATTACAAATGCATTTACATGCTTAATTCCATTTTCCCTCCTAAACTAAGTAACCGTTAAGATTCAAATATTTGAATTCTTAACTTACATAATTTTGAAACTTTAAGCATTATAACTTATAAAACTTATTAAATCTTATTCCTAGGGTCTAATTGACTCCCTTGAACACTTCTAAATCCTACTTAGACCCTTTGGGCACTATTGACCCAATTTACAATATTTTTGAAGTCTTAGCCATCTACTTGGACCAACAGGACTAAAACATATTTCATTACACTATTTATTGCCAATTGTCATCATGGGCTCTAATACACCCCAATCCACATTTAGGGATGATTTTGTTCCTTTGTCTTTGACTGACTTCATGGTGGACCTAGGTGTCTTTATAAGTGCTCCTGCACCATACACCCCACCTTGGAAAAGGTTCTTGTCCCAAGAACTAAGGGATTGTGTCTTTGTGCCTCCCATCTTCCTTGTAGGTGGTCCTCTCTTCTTCACCTTGCGAGCCTTTTTTCAACCTCCAATTTTGTCATCTTACCCTTCATACCTGCAAACAAAGAGTGAGAAATAAAAGAATGAATGGAACTAAGATCAAATCTGTCATCATGCTGTTGTAAATAGTGATCTTGTGTGCCTACAAACTGTCCTTGCAACTGCCTCCTTGGATCAGATTGACCCCTCTTTGTGTCTTTCAATGACACCTCTGCAATTTTTTTTGTTTCTTGCTTCAAAGGACACCACACTATGCCAATAAGGACACCATCTTCATGTCGTGTTTGTTGTTTCACAATTAATGCCTCATGACTGTCCAAAAACACATCATTCAAGACCAATAAAGTGGTCTTAGGCTGCTGCTCTATAGTCACCATCTTCTCATACTTTGAAATCTGCAAATCAACATATGTTTTTGCAACAAAGACAATGATGCTACCAACTTCTACTACTTGACTTGGAATGGGTTTAAGGGTGAATTTTTTTCCCTCCTTGTGCACCACATACTCATTCTTCAAACCATAATGAATGGTCTTTCTTGAATCCTACCATGGCCTCCCTAAGATGATGTGGCAACATGTCATGGGACCTATATCACATAAAACCCTATCAACATAACCCCCAATTGAGAAATCTATGTATGCTTGTTTCTTAATCATAATATTCTTATCATTACTGACCCAAGAGGCCCTATATGGTCTACTAATAGGAAATTTAGGTAAGTTTAATTTATTTACCATCTCATAGGACACTAGATTCTCAAATGAACCAGAATCTATAATAATTTTGCATATTTTACCATATCATTTACAATTTTTTCTAAATATAGATACCTTGGGTATATGTTGAATAGGTGACCTTCCCATCAAGAGACACTCACCTTCTCCAGGATATGTGAAGTAACACTAGTCTTTCTATTCCCTAGTTTCCTCTAGGGGCTCCTAGTTCACTCCACTAACCTAATAGGGTTCTTCCACTGACCCTATTCTCATTAGGATTCTTCCCACAAGATCCTACTCCTTTCAACTATTGAACACCAACAAAGTAGAACTCAAACTCACAATAACTCTTCCAAGGCTCTTGCTAGCCTTTCTTGCTCCATCTCCACAAAATGCTCCAACTGACCCCAAATTGATCAGTAGTCACTCTAGAAAGAGGAATAGGGTTTCCAAGATGTTACTAGTGTTCTTTCCATCACCTACAACCACACTTTGCATTGGAACCCTAATCGAGTTCCAAGTATTACAACAATTGCTTCCCAAATAGGGTTGTAATCAATTAGGCCTATTTAGGCTCTTTTTCTGCAATAACTCACAAAAAGTCTTAACAAGTATCAAAATAGGTATAGGATCCAGATACCCTTTATCAAGAGACTAAATATTTTCTAGGTCTAGGGTTCCTAAGTTGTTTGTATAGCCTTGCCTATAAATGAGGCTAAAATTTAGGGTTTTAATGTTTTCAAAGCCAGTCTGACAGAAACCTTGTTCTTTCCATAAAAAACCATTCACCCAACCTTCCCATGTAAATTGGGACTTCACCACACATAACCCTATTCCACTCTAAGCTTTTATTGAAGCAATGAATGCTTTCAATCCACCAAACTAGCTCTGCAACTGCTGGTTATCCCTAGCCATGCATCTCTATCTTGCCTAGGGCAACACATTATAAATAGCTACCATGCTTTCTTGGGCCCCTCCTGTACTGTACATAATTTACATGGAGTCACCTTCCATAATCCAATATCCCTTGCAAGTTCCATGGTGGAAAATGGATCTATGACCCCATTTGCACACACTGCCTTATTCAGGCTAGCGACTAGACAAAAACCAAAAGATTTTACAAAACCAACTAAAGCTATACAAAATGGAAATCTAACTCCACAAAAAGTCTAAGAATCAACTACATTAACAATAACAATCATTACAAAAGTTGATTCAATCCATTAAAATGACAATTTCTCACAAATTACTCAAACTGTAACTATTCTTCAATTCCACAGTCCGTACACACTCTGACACAAACTTGCCAACCCTTGCAAATGATCAAGGATGGCCTTATGTAGTTGACCAAGGCACTAAAATACCAGTTTCAGACAGTTATGGAACTAATTCCAAACTTTCCAACCCTTGCAAATGGTCGAGGATGGCCTTATGTAGTTGACCAAGGCACTAAAATACTGGTTTCAGACAATTATGGAACTAATTCCATCAAAGTTGCATTCTTGCAACAAATGTTGTCAATGTTGTCAATGACAACATTTACAACTTTTGCAAATTTTTGGATATGCTATCCAAACTTGGTCAAAATTTGTCCAAACTTCCCTAAATCACTAATTAGGATGTAAAAACATGAAGTAGGACCTTTAGTCCCTTGCTTGGCCACATTTGGCACTAGAATCACAAAACACCCTAATTAACCTAGATTGGACTCAAAGGTCACTAAGGACCTATCAAGACATCCTCTCACTCAACACACTACACATTAGGACCTACTTGTCCCTTTATTAACCTAGTGGTCTAGCTAGAACCACTAGAAGCCAAAACATCCAACAAGCCCTAGGTTACATTACATCATTAGCCCTACCTAGGTGCTCATGCATCATACTCCCCACAAGGGGAAGTTGTCACTCCTATGGACATTATATCCTCTAAAATTCCCACCTTCTTGAAGTCTGCCTCTGCAATCCATGAGGCCTCTGACTCTAGTCTATCCTTCCACTAAATTAGGTGTTCCATGTATATTTTATGCCTTGTAGTCTTCTTAACCCTAGAGTCCAGAACTCTTTCAGCTACCATCTGTGGTTTGGGAGGAAATATAGTAGCCTCAACATCCTCACTGATTCCTTGACTACCCTGATTGATCTCATCGACTTTCCCTCTGAACTAGATTAAGTCTTGCACATTGAACACCGAAGATATACTCAAGTTTTATGGTAAGTCTATCTTATAGGCATTAGCCCCATATTTGGATATAACTTTGCAAGGCCCCACCCTTTTCATCTAAAGCTTGGTAGGGACACCCTTATGTAGCCTTTATTTATTCAATTGAACCATCACATAGTTACCCACCTCAACCTGAACATCTCTCCTCTTTTCATCAACTTTTGTCGGTTGTCTTGGATTTGCTTCTTGACTTGTTCTTGTATCTCTTTCATAATATGGGTGAAGTCCTCAACATGTCCACTTCTATACTCCATACCTCCAAGATCCCTGATCTCACAAACACCTCTAGGGTGCATGCCATAAACCACCTCAAATGGTCTTCTTCCTATCATTTTGTTCTTACTGTCATTGTAAGCATATTCTTAGGCACCTCAATAGGTTACCCAACACCCTGTTTACCACCTCAGTTTGGCCATCAGTCTAAGGGTGGTAGGTTGAAACAAAAGATAGATTGGTACCCAATCTAGTCCATAATGTCCTCCAAAAATGGCTCATAAATTTTACATCCCTATCTGACACTATGCTCAAAGGAAGACCATGAATCTACACAATCTCCTTGAAGAACAAATAGGCTATGTGGCTACAATCATTAGTGGTCTTACATGGAATGAAATGTCCCATTTTACTAAATCTATCAATAGCTACATAAATTTTATCATACCCCTACTTGGTTTTGGGTAGACCTACAATAAAATCCATTCTCACACACTCCCATGGCCGGTTAGGGACTAGTAAAGGCTGATACAACCCTGCATTACTCATTCCTCCTTTTGCCTTCATGCAAACAACACACTACTCCACATATTTTGTGACATATTTCACCAACTTTGGCCAATGGTAGAACCTTTGCACAAACTCTAAGGTCTTGTTCATACCAAAGTGACCACTTAAAGATCCATTATGTTTCTCCTGTATGAGATTCATCCTCATAGAGCCTCTTGGCACACATAACTGGTTACCCCTGAACAAAAATCCATTCTGCAATGTAAACTCTGAGAAATTTCTATGGAAATGGTTTTGAATGTCCACACATACCTTGTATGCTTCTCCAAAGTCCTCATATGCCTTGTAAAGATCTCTGAAACTATCAATGCCAATGCCATTCAATTGGACTTCTTGGACTGTAAGTAACCTCCGGCTGAAGGCATCTACAACCTTATTGAGTTGTCCCTTCTTGTACTTTATAGTAAAGGTAAATTCTTGTAAATACTCCATCCATTTCAAGTGCCTATTGCTTATTTTCTCCTGAGTATTTATGTAGGTAAGAGCTTGATTATCAATAAATACCACAAACTCTTTAGGCAATGGATAATCCTCCATTTTCTAAGGGACTGAACTAAATCATATAGTTCTAGGTCATAGGAAGAGTGTTTCTTCCTAGCCTCATTCAATTTCTCACTAAATAAGGCAATTGGTCTACCCTCTTGACTCAATACACCCCCTACTACTATTCCACTAGCATCACACTCAATAGTGAACAATTTCTCAAAGCTTGGTAATTGGAGGATGGGTTGAGTAGCTACTTGTTTCTTCAACAGCTCAAAGGCTTTCTCTACTTTTTCTGCCCATCTAAACTTATCTTTGACCCCCCCTTTGATATTATCTAATAAAGGAGCACAAATCCCACTAAATTTTCTGATAAACTTTCTATAAAACTAAGATAAGCAATGGAAACTTCTTACCTCAGTGGTTGTGGTAGATGGAGGCCAGTTTAGGATAGTAGAAACCTTGTCTTGGTCCATCTTCAAAGACCCTTTAGACACTACAAAGCCCAAATAAACTAGTTTTTTTTTGAATAACTCACACCTTTCAAGGTTGATAGCCAATTTCTCTTCATGCAATCTCTTTAAGACTGCTTCTACATGTCTGATATGCTCCTCCTTTGTCTTGCTAAATATCAGTATATCATCAAGATATACAATGACAAACTTCCCTATGAAGTCCTTGAGCACTTCATTCATGAGCCTCATGAATGTGCTTGGAGCATTTGAGAGACCAAATGGCATAACAAGTCATTCATATAACCCATCTGTGGTCTTGAATGTCATTTTCCACTCATCACCTTCCTACCCTAACCCTGATTTGGTGATACCCACTCTTCAAGTCCAACTTGGTAAAGTACATTTCCCCTCCAAGGCAATCCATGAGATCCTCTATCCTAGGTATAGGGAACCTATACCTTATTGTGATTCTATTTATGGCCCTTGAATATGTGCAAAGTCTCCATTTTCCTCCCTTCTTGGATGCCAACACAACCGGGACTGCACAAGGGCTAATACTCTTGTTGATCAAGCCTTGATCCAAGATTTCTTGCACTTGTCTAGCTACCTCCAAGTTCTGATCAGGAGTAAGCTTGTATGTTTCCTTATTGGGAAAATATGTCCCTGGCACAAATTCTATTTGGTGACTTACTACCCTCTTAGGTGGTAGGGTTGCAGGAGTGCCATCACTCACTATGTCCTTATACTTCACAAGCAATTCTTGTACCTATGGTGGTAATGTCTCCTTAACCGGTTTTTATTCCTCCTTGGGTCTTAGCACAATGGCATATCCCTCACTCTCATCATCCTTGAAATCTTTCACAAACTCCTTCCCACTACACAACATGACATTAGGAGTCTTTGACTGTGATTCTTCATCTTCTAGCAAAGATTGAATCTTGAAATTCTTCCCTCTTTTCTTGAAGGTGATGGAATTCTCCTTCCCATAATATTATTCCCCATTGTCAAATTTCCAAGGCCTTCCTAATATAAAATGGAAAGCATCCATTGGTAGGATGTCACAAAGTAGCTTATCCTTGTATCCTGCTATTGAAAACTCAACCCATGTTTGCTCATTGACCAATGCACTTTGGCCTTTGTTGAGCCATGTCACCTTATAGGGATTTACATGAGGTATCTTGGCTTGCTTGAGTCTCACTATTGCCTCCTCTGAGATGATATTATCTATGGATCCGGAGTCCACAATTACTTTACAAACCTTACCAAGAATTTTGCATCTGATTCTAAACAAGGCCCTCCTATGTTTGGGCTCATTCTTGATTGGTTGTCTTATTAGTACTCTCCTGAACATCAAATTCTCACCCATCTCTGAATCTAGATGGTCAATCTCAGGTGCTTTGACACTTGAAGTGTCCTCATGAGTATATGCTACCCTTTTTTCACTATTTGTTGCAGAAGGTTTGTTAGGACATCTATAGGCTGGATGACCTAATTGCCCACAATAATAACACTTCATGGTTGCAAAGTAAGAACTATTCCTACCTCCTCTTCCTCTTTTAGGACCACTGTGATTACCCCTGCCTCTATTATAGCCTCCTCTTGAACTATTTTCAGTCTACTGCTCTATCAACTTGTTCTCCCCTTGTGACCTTTGCTCACTATTGTTGGATTTGAGAGCCAAATCCACAGAATGCCAAGAATACCTGCATGCAAATAACCTGTTACAAGAGAGAAGCAAAAAGAGGGAAAAAGAAGAACTCAGAAGTTACTCAAAATGTGAGAGCTAAATTATAATCCGAGTTAATGAAAAGGAAACTACAAAATTCAACCTATAAAGGTGAACAAAACCCTAAAAACTAGAAAAGCTAGGTTTGCGCATTAATAATTAATATAAATATTAATTATAATGCATCTAAGAGATAGCTTAAGTAAACTAGAGTAATAGACAACTTAATTAATTAAATCAAAGTGATCTAATTAATAAGTGTAAATAGATTATTACTCTAACACCCCCCTTAAGTGAAGCTCAGGAGGTAAGCTAACCTAGCACAGCTATGAAAGTAGGAAAAGATGGGTCCCGGCAACAAGGCCTGATCAGGTACCCAAGCACAACTAAATCTCTATAAAGTGGAGAAATAGAGAAAACCACATGGGAAAAACCCTACTCCAAGAAGAGATAGAAGAAAATGCAGAAAAGAATGGCTCAAGAGACTCTCTCAAAACCATAAGTACAATTAAACCCCCCATGAGAGAGAGATGAGACACCAAGGCCGCCCCAAAATGATGGAACCACTATAGGAATGATCAAACCAATGGAACTCCAATGTGGAAGAAACAGAGGTACAGAGTAACAAGGGAACCCCTGAATGAGCGGTGAAACTAGAAGGCCTAGCTAGTGCTCAAAGGAGAATGAATGGGACTCCTAGAATGGAATCTCCAATGAAGGTGGGTGAATAGATGGGCTGAATCTGTCAGCTAAGAGGAGATGAATGTCCTCATATATGCCCTCAACAATTGGAGGGGAAGGCTCGATGTAGGGAGTGACCATAATAGGAACTGCTAAAGAAGAATCATGTTGAACAAAGGTAGGCACAACAGGAGGAGGAGGTGGAGAAGCCACAACACTAATCGCAAGAGCAACATAGATGTTCAGGTGACCCAACTTCTTCTCACTAGGCACTCATGAAGTAGGAGAGATATTCTTTGACACAGGAGATGGTGGACCAAAATGGGAGGAGTACAGGCGGGTGGCATGATCAACTATCCCTGTAGCAACAATGTGGTCAGTCACACTATCTCTAATGTGTACAGAATCTGCAGTGAACTCAACTATCTTCTATGTCCTGTTGTGAGTAATCTGATAAATGGAGAGAAGGTTCGAGGAAAAGGATGGAACACATAGTACATCATGGAATGCACCACCATCGATGTCAATAGAACCCTGACCACACATGAGCATAACAGTATCATTCCCCATCAAGATGTGTGGGGTAGGAGAGGCCGCAAAAGTAGAGAAGGAACTCTGAGAAGATGCCATATGATGGGAAGCACCGAAATCCAGCAACCACCGAGAAGAGGGAGCTATAGCAAATGCACATAAGGCATGACCCTTTCCATTGTTTGACCCATTTGCCTGAGATGATGATGAAGAAGACCAGCAAGAAGAGGAAGAAGGAATATCAATGTTGCTCTTATGAAGAAGAGCTGTCAAATCAGCAATCTGTTGGGCATATCCATCTACCTTCTTCTGAAAGCACTGAGACTCATCATGATTGAACTTATTGCAATACATACACTTGGGTTTGTCTATCTTTGATTTCCCCTTAGGTGAAGGAGGTGGGCCAGAGGAATGTTGGGAAGGAGAATCCTTCCAAGATTATGTGGATGATGATACATGTTTATGCTCCAGTTTCTATGGAGATGGGTGAGAAACCAAGGCATGGCTCATAGAGCCTAAAGTATCATGTATTTGTTGAATCTTTGACTGCTCTCGAGTCAACTGATCACAGAAGGTCACAAATGAAGGCATATTGTGCCTAGGACCCAAGGCATCCATAGTTGAATAGAAAGTGGAGGAGAAAATCTGGAACTCTCCACGAAGCTTTGAGAGTATCAGAAAGATACACTCATCATCTGATTTGGTCTTCCCACATCCCTGTAAAAGTGAGTGGAGAGAATTGAAATTCATCAAGAAGTCCTCAATGGTGGAAAAACTATCAGGAGACAAGGATGTCAACTCTGCATCAAGTTGAAGTGCCCTGAATGCATTCAATGTGACAAACAGGTCTGCAATCTTTCCCCAATATGCGCGAGGAGTGGTCAAACCATCCAGATGGAATAGGAGGTTATCTGAAATGTGTAGTGCAATCAAACCCATGGCTTCATCCATTTTGTTTCTATGCTGAAGGACCTCAAATGGATGTTGTAGAACAGGTTGGTGCTCATCCAGACATGACCATAAGCCACGTGACATGAGTAGCCTAGTCATGTGTGCTTTCCAAGTGTGATAATTATGTGGTGTCAGCCGGGCCATAAAGGGGTCTGATATTGAGAGAAGAAGTAGATGGAAGTAGAAGGGTCATTTCTGAATTAAAGTACAAAAATCAAACACAACCCCCCATAATGTATAATTCTATCCTCCCGTACAGCAAAATACAACTAGAGAAAACACAAAAAATGAGAAGAAAACCTGTAACCAAATGCAGAGATGGAGGAAAAGGAAGCTTCTACTTTGACACCAAAAATGAGAGCTCAAATGGCCGAATCAGAAATCAAGACTAGCACCATTGTGTCTGGCTCAGAAACACCTTTCTCACAGTATTTCATTTTTTAAAAATAGACTTCATACGCACAAGTTACGACCGAAAAACCAACTTCTCCTTTGAAAATGAGCTAACTGGAAAAAACCAATCATGAAAAAAAAATTGACAGTCAAATGACTGTCGTAGAGCTCTCGAAAAAATTTGACAGTCGTTAGCAAGTCGCGGGCCCGTCTCGCCGAAAAAAATTTATGTCGCCAAAAAAATGTGAAAACTGCCGAGAAATTTGAAAAATGTCTAGAAAGATGACATCACCCCCCAAAATGATGACATCATAGGGGGTTGTGACAGTCGGCAGTGTGCAGGTGGTGGAGTGGCGGCACTGGCCGGCGAAGGTGGCGGCCGAGTGGCAGGCCGGCAGCTCCCAGGTGGCGCTGCGCCGGCGAAGGGCCAGGCGGTGGAGGGAGTGACGCGCTAGCGGGAGGTCGAGCACGGGCTGCGTGTGGGTGGCGTCAGAGTGGCACAAAGGTGGCACACTGGTGGTGCACCTAAAAAATTCCTAAAATGGGCATTTTAAAAGATTTTTTTTGAATTTATTTCTCGATTTGCGTGTTGTACGACCTGTAAGTGAGAAAAAATTTCTCAAGGGTCACTGTGACCAAAAATTGCAAACTTTATATGATTTTTGACTCTCCCAAGCCTTCTGAGTGCAATGGTGGAGTCTGATTTGGCTCAAAGTGCTCCAAAAAAAATTCATTTTTTGCATGCAAAAAGAAACAAAAAATATCGTCCTACAGAGAATACCAGATCTAAAGGGCAAGCCCAAAACCCTCTAGAGAGCAGAAACTTTTCCACTTCAAAAATACCAGACTAGGTAGCAGTAGTGTGGCTCTGATACCATGTTGGATTTGAGAGACAAATCCATAGAATGCCAAGAATACCTGCATGCAAATAACCTGTTACAAGAGAGAAGCAAAAAGAGGGAAAAAGAAGAACGTACAAGTTACTCAAAATGTGAGAGCTAAATTATAATCTGAGTTAATGAAAAGGAAACTACAAAGTTCAACCTATAAAGGTGAACAAAACCCTAAAAACTAGAAAAGCTAGGTTTGCACATTAATAATTAATATAAATATTAATTATAATGCACCTAAGAGATAGCTTAAGTAAACTAGAGTAATAGATAACCTAATTAATTAAATCAAAGTGATCTAATTAATAAGTGTAAATAGATAATTACTCTAACAACTACCTCTGCCTTGGTAGCCTCCTCTTTGACCCCTTTGGTCTCTTCCTCTGCCTCTGTTATTCTTGAAACTAGATTCACCCTTATTCTTGTTCTTCTCCTCCACTCTTATGGCCAACTAATGACACTTTTGTATTATATTTGGTGTCCATAGGTTAATCTCCTCTTGGATGTTCCACTTCAATCCACCCAATTATCTAGCCACTTTGATTGACTCCTCTTCTTGCAATTTAGACCTTAGACACAATCTTTGGAATTCCTCAGTGTATGAGGCCACGTCTAGGTCTTTTTGTTTCAAGTTTTGTCTCTTTCTATGGAGTTGGATTTCATAATCCTCTAGGAGATAATTCTCCTTCAACTTGGTCACCATTGCAATCCAATTTGCTATTGGTTTCTTCCCCATTCTTACCCTCTCATACTGAAGGTATTTCCACCAAGTCAAAGCTGACCCTCTGAGTCTAGACTTGGCCACCTTAAGCTTTTGGGCTTCAGTCACACCCTCACATTTGAAATGGTTCTCCATTCCCTCTATCCAATCCATTACTGCTTCAATATCCATCTTGCCACTAAACAAAAGGATTCCTTCTAGTGCTTTTCCACCTAATTCTTTGATGGCCTTCAAGAATAGCTCTTCATTCAAGATAGGGTCTAGTTCTAGAATGATGTCTTCCTCAACAACCTTCTTTACCCTATCATTGCTTTGTACTCCTTCTCTGCTTCTAGCTACTTCATTTGCAACTTCCTCTAGCCTTAACCTCATGCCTTCTAAGGCTTCCTCAAGGAGTCAGTTCCTCTTCTTTTTCTCATCAACCTCCTTAGCTAATTCTTCATTTGTCACCATCTTTGACTCTCCTACTGATTCTCCAGTAGCAGCAGACATGCACTAACTTCCCAAGTTTCTCAACTCACTCTGATACCACTCTGATGTAACACTAGTCTTTTTATTCCCTAGTTTCCTCTAGGGACTCATAGGTCACTCCATTGACCTAATAGGGTTCTTCCACCAACCCTATTCTCACTAGGATTCTTCTCACAAGATCCTACTCCTTTCAACTAGTGAACACCAACAAAGTAGAACTCAAACTCACCATAACTCTTCCAAGGCTCTTGCTAGCCTTTCATGCTCCATCTCCATAAAATACTCCAACTGACCCCAAATTGATCAGTAATCACTCCAAAGAGAGGAATAGGGTTTCCAAGATGTTACTAGGATCCTTTCGATCACCTACAACCACACTTTGCATTGGAACCCTAATCAAGTTCCAAGTATTACAATAATTGCTTCCCAAATAGGGATACAAGCAATTAGGCCTATTTAGGCTCTTTTTCTACAATAAATCACAAAAATTATTAACAAGTATCAAAATAGGTATAGGATCTAGATACCCTTTATCAAGACACTAGATATTTTCTAGGTCTAGGGTTCCTAAGTTGTCCGTACAGTCCTGTCTATAAATGAGGCTAAAATTTAGGGTTTTAAAGTTTTCAAAGCCAATCTGACAGAAACCTTGTTCTTTCCATAAAAAACCATTCACCCAACCTTCTCATGTAAATTGGGAATTCACCACACATAACCCTATTCCACTCCAAGATTTGATTGAAGCAATGAATGCTTTCAATCCACCAAACTAGCTCTGTAACTGCTGATGATCCTTAGCCATGCATCTTTGGCTCACCTAGGGCATCACCTTATAAAAAGATGCCATAATTTCTTGGGCCCCTCCTTTACTATACATAATTTACATGGAGTCACCTTCAATAATCCAAGAGCCCGTGCAAGTTCCATGGTGGAAAATGGATCTATGACCCCATTTGCACACACTGCCTTGTTCAGGCCAACAACTAGACAAAAACCAAAAGATTTTTACAAAACCAACTAAAGCTATACAAAATGGAAATCTAAATCCACACAAAGTCTAAGAATAAACTAAATTAAAAAGAACAATCATTACAGAAGTTCATTCAATCCATTAAAATGCAAATTGCTCACAAATTACTCAAACTATAACTGTTCTTCAATTCCATAGTCTGTACATGTTCTAACACAAACTTTCCAGCCCTTGAAAATGATCTAGGATGGCCTTATGTAGTTGACCAAGGCACTAAAATACCATTTTTAGATAGTTATGGAACTAATTCCATCAAAGTTGCATTCTTGCAACAAATGTTGTCAATGACAACATTGACAACTTTTGCAACTTTTTGGATATGCTATCCAAACTTGGTCAAAATTTGTCCAAACTTCCCCAAATCACTAATTAGGATGTAAAAACATGAAATAGGACCTTTAGTCCCTTTCTTGGCCACATTTGGCACTAGAATCAAAAAACACCCTAATTAACCTAGATTGGACTCAAAGGTCACTAAGGACCTATCAAGACATCCTCTCACTTAACACACTACACACTAGGACCTACATGTCCCTTTATTAACCTAGTGGTCTGGCTATAACCACTACAAGATAAAACATCCAAGAATACCTAGGTTACATTGCATCATTAGCCCTACCTAGGTGCTCCTACACCAATATGCATAGTCATGGTGTGCTTCTTCTTCCTCTTGTTGTTTATTGTCATCTTCTCCTTGAACCAATTGGATCCTCTTATCATTCTTCTTGGGTTCTCTTTCAGGACACTTGTAGAATGGGTGTCCTTCTTCACCACACTTGTAGCATTTTCTGGGAAAGCTCTTTCCTCTACCATTTCTTAGTTATCCTTTCTGATCTAAGACTTTCTCTTTACCTTTCTTATTATGTCCTTGGCTTGGATATACTCCCTTGACCTTGTTTTGTTTCCCTATTGAACTGCCTTAACTCTCTTTCCTTCTTCTAAGCTTTTTCTCAGCTTTCATTACAAACTTGTAGCAATATTCAAGAGCTATAGGTGTGGCCATGCTTATCTCATCTTGGATGTTGTACCTCATCCCTCCAAGATATCTAGCCACCTTCTCTTCCACATCTTCATCATGAGAGGCTCTAATGTCAAGCTTGTGGAATTCCTCTGTATACCTTTGGACAACCATATACTTCTGCTTCAACCCTTGAATCTTCTTAAAGATTTGAACCTTGTAGTGCTCAGGTAGAAACTTCTCCCTCATTTTGGTCATCATTCTAGGCCATGATGTGATATTTGGTAGACTTTTCTTTCATGTTTTTGCTTGTAGGCAATCCCACTATAGCAATGCATGACCCTTAAGTCTTGCTTTTGCAATCTTCACTTTATGCTTGTCTTAAATGTCCTCACAGTCAAAGTGGTTCTTAACGACACTGAACCAATCAAGGAGCACTTCCTCATCCATCTTCCCATCATACATTGGGATCTTTGCTCTAAATTTGGATTCTCCTCCTTTAATAGCCTTTTGGATCTTCACTAGTCTAGCATCCTCAAGATCCAACCTTTCTTCATCAAGTTCCTGTTATGCTTCACCTTCATCATCATGAGGGTCTGAATCCCTCTTCTCAACAAGATTGGTCAATCTTTCAATGACTTCTTCCAATCTCTTATTCTTTTCTACTTGCTCCATCACCATCCTAGCAAGCTCCATGTTTGTCATCTTTGGAGGCATGTTTTGAGCCTCTTCCTCAAATTCTTCAAAATCTTCTTCAGACATGCACACCTAGATTTCCTCCCAAGTTCTTACTTGCTCTAATACCACTTGGTGTAGAGGATAGGGTAGTGGGCTTCTTGACAAAATGGAGAGATTGAACATATAAGGGAAATACAAGGTTCAAGACACCCTTCCCAAATAACTCAAAAGGAGATTTCAACCCAACACTTTGACTCAAGGTTTCTAAATTCAACCAAATTCAGAAGGAATCAACTTAATATGGAGTCTAATGATGACATGTAACTAATTAAATGTTTTAAGATGTTAAGTTGATGATCATGGAAGGCATTAAATCAGTTAATGTATTGTATTGTCATTAATGTCAACTTGCTATAATTTGTATGGTCATGGAGATATTGTCAAAGACTTCAAAGAAATCATGAATCAAGACTATGCTTTCAGTAATGCATATAAGTCAAGTATTCACTAAGTGACTATATACACCGACGGAGTGCACATCAATGGTCAGATTAAAAGAGAAAGTCACAGTGTTTCCTGACAAGAAAATGCACAGCATTCCCGATGAGCGGAGTTACAATGTTGCCCGACGAGCAAAACACAGAGTAACCTGACAGAAATAATTTTAGTGTTGCCTGACCAAAAAGACAAGGACAGGCATCCCGATGACAACTAAAGCCACACTGATGGAACAGTCAGTTATCACCGATGATTAACTGAAGTGTTGACTGATAGAACAGAGAGTTCAAAAAATGACAAAATGCTTAACTGTCAAGAAGCTAAAGATAGACATAAAAAATACTTATCATTGATTTAATCATCCAGATAAAGCCAAAGATAAGTAATTGATTTAAATTAGATTTGTATAGTTGGCAAGAAGATCTCTTTGAGATTAAACTAGAATTTTCTTTAAATCTATTGGCAAGAATTGTTGAACACGCCAAGAATCAATAAAGCCAAGAAAAGGGGAAATCATGTCTATATAGAGACAAACCCAATTCATTACGAATGGGTGTGTGGGGTGAAAAAGAGAAGAGGAGAGATGGTAAAGAAAATATGAAGGAGAATAAAGTCTTCTTTTAGTTCTGATCAAAAAGCTAAAGAAAGAGCTAGATTCTGCAGACACCGACGAGCAGTGAGACAAGCATCACAGAGAAAAATAATGTGGAGCAAAGGTATAAGTGATTGTATTGATCAGAAAGGTAATGGACTTACAATAGATCTAAAAATCTGTAATTGATTTGTATGCACGAACAGATCATTAGTGTTTCATTTTAATCATTGAAGTATCAAGTCTCTTAATCGAGAAGGACTTAAAAGTCATCATGAAAGTAGCATTGGATATGCTCAATACCTATTGATAGGCCAACTGAGTATTTGATCAAGGATGGTAGCATTAGATTCTAGATACTAGGTGACAAACTATCTTTTAAATCCTCTAACAAGGTCACACCTAACAGTGTGTTTGTAACCTTTAACAGGGTTGGTTCTTAACAGGGCTCACTTCAGATGAGTGAAAATTTGGGGTATCGGTCCTAGTGGTTTTTTCCCTAACAGGGTTTCAATGTTAAAAATTCATGTGTCATATGTTTGTGATTCATTTTTGTATTATTTTGCATCTCACATAGTTAATTTTGGATTGATCGATATACTTTGCATATTTACTGTGTTTCGATAAATAAATGTCTGCTTATCGGTAAACATACAGAAGAAGGTTTAACAAAGCAAACTGACAATTACTAAATTGATATAAGTATTACATGGCATTCATCTTGTAGGAATGAAGATAACTAGAGGCATAATTTGTGGTTATAAGTTTTAAGGGTTGATTTAAGGATTAATTTTTGAGGCCACTGATTCACNCCCCCCCCCCCCCCCCCTCTGTTATTACTAACAATTGGTATTAGAGCTTGTGTGCTTAGAAGGAAGATTTCAAGACCTAAGCTAAAGATCACAAAATGAACAAACGAGATGTGCCCAAGTTGAACAAAGATAATTTTGCTTCATGGAAGAGAAGGATAAGACTCCACTTATCAGGTATTGATAATGATGTTACTCAATACTTAGATAGTGAATATGTGTTGCCCATAGGAACACCAACAGTTGAACAATTAAGAGAGAAGCATGAGCACAACTGCATGATGATAGAGCTTGCTTACTCACTCTCTGATGCTGAATTTGAAGATGTCAAAACTTGCAAGACTGCAAAGCAGATGTGGGACAAGTTGAAGCTTGTACATGGTGGTGACAAGAATGTTTTGAGAGCCAAGGTAGAAATCCTTAGAGGAAATTTTGATGATCTCAAAATGAAAGAAGGTGAAAACATCACACAGTACAGCACAAGAATCAAAGAGGTAGTCAATGCTATCCGAGGAGTTGGAGGTGTACTAGAAGAAGATACATTGGTAAGTGAAATTCTAAGCACCTTATTGCCTACTTGTGCTATTAGAGTATCATCCATTCAAGATATGAGAGCAGTAGAAAATAGCAATGTTACTCTAGATAGTTTGATTGTAAGAATAATTTCATTCGAGATGAATAACTTTGATAATAGTGTCTTACCAAATATAGAGTCTACATTCAAAACTTCTATTAGACTAAGTAAATCAAGTCATAAAAACACTATGAAAAAATATAGTGATAGTGAAAGTGAAGAAGATGATCTTTATGAAATTGAAGCACTTATGGCTAGAAGAATGCAGAGAGGCAAAGGTAAATACAAAGGTAAATTACCACTTGTTTGTTTTAATTACAAAGAGATTGGACACTTTGCTGCAAGATGTACTAACAGAAGAAAAGATGACAGA
>MU225929.1:955379-987099 GCA_018584345.1 Thuja plicata
AATAGGAGCATGTTTTGAGAGCAAATAAGCCTTCATCTTAGATCAACATTGCATTATTATGCTGCTAGTTTCATCTTAGAATTGCATTCCATATTACTATATGCTAGTTTGTTACTTCTATTTCATCGTTTATAGCTTAAATGCATGCTTATTTCATCATTTAGCTTGTTTTCAATTAAAATCCTTCATGCTAGAATAGTATTGGTCACTGATTTATAGCATATTCTGAGGGCTAAATATGTTATTTATTACACTCTTTCTAGTTAGAAGGCAATAGGCCGATATTAGTGGTTTTTGAATGTTTTATCTAACCATTTATACTAATGCAATGACCTATTGAGTGTTTGTGTTGATCTAACAGGTACCCAAATACACACACACACTACCAACTTCTTCTACTTGACTTGGAAGGGGTTTAAGGGTGAATTTTCTTCCCTTCTTGTGCACTACATACTCATTCTTCAAACCATAATGAATGGTCTTTCTTGAAGCCTGCCATGGCCTCCTTAAGATGATGTGGCAACATGTAATGGGAACTATATGACATAGAACGCTATCAGCATAACCCCCAATTGACAAATCTATGTATGTGTGTTCCTTAATCACAATATTTTGATCATTAATGACCCAAGAGGCCCTATACGGTCTACCAATAGGAAATTTAGGTAAGTTTAACTTATTTACCATCTCATAGGACACTAGATTGTCAAATGACCCAAAATCTATAATAACCTTGCATATTTTGCCATAGCATTTACAATTTTCTCTAAATATAGATACCTTGGGTATATGTTGAATAGGTGACCTTCCCATCAAGAGACACTCACCTTCTTCAAGATATGCATAGTCATGGTGTGCTTCTTCTTCTTCTTGTTGTTTATTTTCATCTTCTCCTTGGACAAATTGGACCCTCTTATCATTATTCTTGGGTTCTCTTTCAGGACACTTGTAGAATAGGTGTCCTTCTTCACCACACTTGTAGCCTTTTCCAGGGAATCTCTTTCCTCTACCATTTCTTTGTTCTCCTTTCTGATCTAAGACTTTCTCTTTACCTTTCTCATTATGTCCTTGGCTTGGATATAGTCCCTTTCCCTTGTTTTGTTGCCCTCTTGAACTGCCTTGCCTCTCTTGGAATCTTCTAAGCTTGTCCTCAGCTTTCATTGTCAACTTTTAGCAATCTTCAAGAGTTCTAGGTGTGGCATGGTCATCTCATTCTGGATGTTGTACCTCAGCCCTCCAATTTATCTAGCCACCTTCTCTTCCACATCTTCATCATGAGAGTCTCTGATGTCAAGCTTGTCAAATTCCTCTGTATACCTTTGGACATCCATATCCTTCTGCTTCAACCCTTGAATCTTCTTAAAGAGTTGAACCTTGTAGTCCTCATTTAGAAAATTCTCCCTCATTTTGGTCATCATTCTAGGCCATGATGTGATCTTTGGTAGACTTTTCTTCCACTTTTCTGATTGTAGGCAATCCCATCATAGCAATGCATGACCCTTAAGTCTTACTTTTGCAATCTTCACTTTATGCTTGTCTTCAATCTCCTCACAGTCAAAGTGGTTCTCAAAAACACTAAATAAATTAAGGAGAACTTCCTCATCCATCATCCCATCATACATTGGGATCTCTTCTCTGACTTTGGATTCTCCTCCTTTGACTGCCTTCAAGATCTTCACTAGTCTAGCATCTTCACTAGTCTAGCATCCTCAGGATCCAACCTTTCTTCATCAGGTTCCTGTTCTACTTCACCTTCATCATCAAGAGGGTCTAAATCTCTCTTCTCAACAAGATTGGTCAATATTTCAATGAATTCTTCCAATATCTTGTTCTTTTCTACTTGCTCCATCACCATCCTAGCAAGCTCCATGTTTGTCATCTTTGGAGGCATTTTTTGAGCCTCTTCTTCAAACTCTTCAAACTCTTCTTCAGACATGCACACCTAAATTTCCTTCCAAGTTCTTACTTTCTTAGATACCACTTGGTGCAGAGGATAGGGTAGTGGACTTCTTGACAAAATAGAGGGATTGAACATATAAGGGAAATACAAGGTTCAAGATACCCTTCCCAATTAACTCAAAAGGAGATTTCAACCCAACACTTTGAATCAAGGTTTCTAAAGCCACAAGGGACTAAATTCAACCAAATTCAAAAGGAATAAACTTAATATGGAGTCAAATTCTATGGGCTATGCACAAAGGACTTGAATTCTACCAAAAGGCCTAATTGTATTGCATCAGGACAACAACAACCTTCCAGAGCCCATAACTCCAAAATATTATAAGTGACTTGGAAAATAAATTAGGTTTTTGGATATCCTTTATCAATTTTTATACCATATACAAAGAAAGAGGTAGGTTGTTTTGGACCATACCCTGTTGTTACAACTTTGGGACCCAAAAAATGCATAAAAATGGGCACTTTTACAAAGGAACTATATCATAAACTTACCCAGAAGACTTCAACCCTTGTAAAGTGGTTAATAATGCTCTAAAATAATTAAATATGAAAGGAATTAGTTCCAAACCCTTGGTAACATCAAAATCCTCAAATTAGGCTTCCCAAACCCTCTAAAACTAGGGCTTCTTCAATCTAGACTCTCCAAGCAAAATCTAAACCAACCAGACGTTGATTCACCATACTTTCAACATAATTAAGTTCTCCCCAAAATAAAATTTACCCATCATTAGGCCCAATATGTTGTTGCTATAGCATTCCAATCATTTTCATGCTCCTTAACCTTGCAACAAACACCGAATGGAGATCTCCTACATTATCTGATGGATTTTCTTGCATATTTAGTGTTAGATATCTATGATACAAATGTGTGATTCATCCCCAAGTTACAGTGATCACAAAAAGGTGATGAATCTTATTCCATGCCTCTAAAACAATATAAAAGGGTTGAAATGAATTTATAGAAGTTTTTAAACACACATAAATGTATATGCAATGAACTATATCTACTGAAACATTCAAAAGATTAATGAAATTGCAAAGATTAACTCTTTATTGCTTCAAACTAGAGAAATTTGTACATTCTCCATTCCAGTTGTACTATTTTCTTCCATGCTCTTTCCAGATCATATGCAAATGCCTCCCAACTGATTTAACCAATTCCCATTGGTTATTTGGGATTACAAATGCATTTACATGCTTAATTCCATTTTCCCTCCTAAACTAAGTAAGCGTTAAGATTCAAATATTTGAATTCTTAACTTACATAATTTCAAAAATTTAAGCATTATAACTTATAAAACTTATTAAATCTTATTCCTAGGGTCTAATTAACTTCCTTAAAAACTTCTAAATCCTACTTAGACCCTTTGGGCACTATTGACCCAATTTACAATATTTTTGAAGTCCTAGCCCTCTACTTGAACCAACAGGACTTAAACATATTTCATTACAATATTTATTTTCAATTGTCATTATCCGCTCTAATACACCCCAATCCACATTTAGGGATGATTTTGTTCTTTTGTCTTTGACTGGCTTCATGGTGGACCTAGGTGTCTTCATAAGTGCTCCTGCACCATACACTCCACCTTGGAAAAGGTTCTTGTCCCAAGAACTAAGGGACTGTGTCTTTGTGCCTCCCATCTTCCTTGTAGGTGGTCCTCTCTTCTTCACCTTGTGAGATCTTTTTTCAACCTCCAATTTTGTCCTCTTACCCTTCATACCTACAAATAAAGAGTGAGAAACAAAAGAAGGAATGGAACTAAGATCAAATTTGTCATCATGCTGCTACAAACCGTTTTCTTGTGTGCCTACAAACTATCCTTGCAACTCCCTCCTTGGATCAGACTGACACCTCCTTGTGTCTTTCAATGACACCTCTACAATTTTCTTTATTGGTTGCTTCAAAGGACACCACATTCTGCCAATAAGGACACCATCTTCATGCCCTATTTGTTGTTTCATAGTCAATTCCTCATGACTGTCCAAAAACTCATCTTTCAAGACCAATAAAGTGGTCTTAGGTTGTTGCTTTGTAGTCACCATCTTCTCATACTTTAGAATCTGCAAATCAACAGATGTTTTTGCACCAAATACAATGATGCTACCAACTTCTTCTACTTGACTTGGAAGTGGTTTAAGGGTGAATTTTCTTCCCTCCTTGTGTAGTACAAAATGATTCTTCAAACCATAATGAATGGTATTTCTTAAAGCCTATCATGGCCTCCTTAAGATGATGTGGCAACATGTCATGGGAACTATATCGCATAGAACCCTATCAACGTAACCCCAAATTGAGAAATCTATGTATGCTTGTTCCTTAATCACAATATTCTGATCATTACTGACCCAAGAGGCCCTATATGGTCTACCAATAGGAAATTTAGGTAAGTTTAACTTATTTACTATCTCATAGGACACTAGATTGTCAAATGAACCAGAATCTATAATAACCTTGCATATTTTTCCATAGCATTTACAATTTACTCTAAATATAGATACCTTGGGTATATGTTGAATAGGTGACCTTCCCATCAAGAGACACTCACCTTCTTCAGGATATGCATAGTCATGGTGTTCTTATTCTTCCCCTTCTTGTTTATTGTCATCTTCTCCTTGGACCAATTGGACCCTCTTATCATTCTTCTTGGGTTCTCTTTTAGGACACTTGTAGAATGGGTGTCCTTCACCACACTTGTAGCATTTTCCAGCGAAGATCTTTCCTCTACTATTTCTTTTTTCTCCTTTATGATCTAAGACTTTCTCTTTACCTTTCTCATTCTATCCTTAGCTTGTATATATTCCATTGCCCTGATTTTGTTTCCCTATTGAACTTCCTTGCCTCTCTTGCCTTCTTCTAAACTTGTCCTCATCTTTCATTGCCAACTTGTAGCAATATTCAAGAGTTCTAGGTGTGGCCATGCTCATCTCATCCTGGATGTTGTACCTCAGCCCTCCAAGATATCTAGCCACCTTCTCTTCCATAAATTCATCACGAGAGGCTTTGATGTCAAGCTTGTGAAATTCCTCCATATACCTTTGGACATCCATGTCGTTCTGCTTCAATCCTTGAATCTTCTTAAAGAGTTGAACCTTGTATTCCTCAGGTAGAAACTTCTCCCTCATTTTGGTCATCATTCTAGGCCATGATGTGATATTTGGTAGACTTTTCTTCCACATTTCTTCTTGTAGGCAATCCCACTATAGCAAGGCACGACCCTTAAGTCTTGCTTTTGCAATCTTCACTTTATGATTGTCTTAAATGTCCTCACAGTCAAAGTAGTTCTCAATAGCACTAAACCAATTAAGGAGCACTTCCTCATCCATTTTCTGATTATACATTGGAATCTCTGCTCTGACTTTGGATTCTCCTCCTTTAACAATCTTCAGGATCTTCACTAGTCTAGCATCCTCGGGATCCAACCTTTCTTCATCAGATTCCTATTCTCCTTCACCTTCATCATCATGAGGATCTTAATCCCTCTTCTCAATAAGATTGGTCAATATTTCAATGGTTTTTTCCAATCTTGTGTTCTTTTTTGCTTGCTTCATCACCATCCTAGCAAGCTCTATGTTTGTCATCTTTGGAGGCATGTTTTGAGCCTCTTCTTCAAACTCTTCAAACTCTTCTTCAGACATGCACACCTAAATTTCCTCCCAAGTTTTTACTTCCTCTAATACCACTTGGTGCAAAGGATAGGGTAGTGGGCTTCTTGACAAAATGGAGGGATTGAACATATAAGGTAAATACAAGGTTCAAGACACCCTTCCCAAATAACTCAAAAGGAGATTTCAACCCAACACTTTGAATCAAGGTTTCTAAAGCCACAAGGGACTAAATTCAACTAAATTCAAAAGGAATTAACTTAATATGGAGTAAAATTCTATGGGCTATGCACAAAGGACTTGAATTCTGCCAAGAGGCCTAATTGTATTGCATTAGGACAACAACGACCTTCTAGAGCCCATAACACAAAAATCTTATAAATAAATTGGAAAAAAATTAGGTTTTTGGATACCCTTTATCAAGTTGTATAACATATATAAAGAAAGAGGTAGGTTGTTTTGGACCATACCCTGTTGTTACAACTTTGGGACCCCAAAAATGCATAAAAATGGGCACTTTTACAAAGGAACTATATCATAAACTTACCCAAAAGACTTCAACTCTTGGAAAGTAGTTAATTATGTCCTAAAACAATTAAATCTGAAATTAATTAGTCCCAAACCCTTGGGAACATCAAAAGTCCCAAATTAGGCTTGCCAAACCTTCCAAAACTAGGGCTTCTTCAATGTGGAATCTCCAAGAGAAATCTCAACCAACTAGAGGTTGATTCACCATCCTTTCAACATAACTAAGTTCTAACCAACATAAAATGTATCCCTCATGAGGCCCAATATGTTGTTATTATAGCATTCCAAGCATTTTCATGCTCCTTAACCTTGCAACAAACACCAAATGGAGATCTTCTGCAACATCTGATAGATTTTATTGCATATTTAGTGTTAGATATCTATGATACAAATGTGTGGTTCATCCCCAAGTTACAATGATCACAAAAAGGGGATGAATCTCATTCCATGCCTCTAAAACAATGCAAAACTATGCTTTGTCAAAGTACAATCTGAGACTTTCAAAGTAAACTCAATATAAAAGGGTTGAAATGAATTTACATAAGTTTTTAAACACACATAAATGTATATGCAATGAACTAGATCCACTGAAACATTCAAAAGATCAATGAAATTGCAAAAATTAACTCTTTATTGCTTCAAACTAGAGAAATCCATACATTCTCCATTCCAGTCGTACTGTGTTCTTCCATGCTCTTTCCAGATCATATACAAATGCCTCCCAAATTATTTAACCAATTATCATTGGTTATTTGGTATTACAAATGCATTTACATGCTTAATTCTATTTTCCCTCCTAAACTAAGTAACCATTAAGATTCAAATATTTGAATCTTAACTTACATAATTTCAAAAATTTAAGCATTATAACTTATAAAACTTATTAAATCTTATTCCTAGGGTCTAATTAACTCCCTTAAACACTTATTAATCCTACTTAGACCCTTTGGGCACTATTGACCCAATTTACAATATTTTTGAAGTCCTAGCCCTCTACTTGGACCAACATGACTTAAACATATTTCATTATAATATTTATTGCCAATTGTCATTATTGGCTCTAATACACCCCAATCCACATTTAGGGATTATTTGGTTCCTTTGTCTTTGACTGGCTTCATGGTGGACCTAGGTGTCTTCATAAGTGCTCCTACACCACCCACGGAGTTAAAAGCATGAGAGACTTCGTCTTATGCACTGAATGGACTAATACATGTTAGTCAATTATTGATAGAGTCATGGAATGCAGAAGTGAATATTTTGGAAGATTCCTTTCAAGATGTTCTTAAACTAGTGAGAAAGCACTAAATTCTACATTTTTTTAAACTTTGGGTATACCTTTGTCATTGTTGTCAAAGGGGGAGAAGAGAAGAAAAATGAGAAAAGGAAAAAAAAAAAAAAAAAAAAGGGAGAATAGTTAGTTGGGACACTTATTCATTTTCACTAAGTGTTGCCATCAATGCCAAAGGCAGAGATTGTTAGCAAGTGATGTTTTTGGAGTGTTATGTGACACTTGAGGGTTGTCATTTATGGCAACATATCTGATATAATGATTGCTTAGACTTAAGTACAGTTTTGGATACAGTCCTGAAATTGACTAAGTATAGAAATAGAAGTACAGAGTATAACAATATTATTTTGGGAAGCGAAGATCATATATGATATTTGATGATTTGCAAGCTTAAAGAAGACACTTTGGGATATGTATGACCTTCAGTTAAGGTCTCTTGTGTTTTGGTGTTGATTGCAGAAAGTTAGAGTGTTTTGAAGACATGCGAAGACAATGAAACAATTAAACAAAGCAGTTGAACAGTCGCGATGATTGAGGGAGTACGAGATGGAATCCAAACATGCTAAGTTGGATTATCATTTTGAATTACCTATACTTTGGTAGTAAAATATTGTTGACATTGTATTTACTTTTTGTGTAAGTATTATTCTATCTTGTATTGTATTTGAGAGCCTACTAAATGATGTAACACACACACACACATATATATATGAAGAAAATTTTGTAAAGAAAAGATGGGAATGAGATGTCAGAGATGATTATGGCAGATGCAAGATCTGAGGTTGATTGATATTGTTGAGAACTACAATTGGAACTATCTAAGCATTGTAGATGCTTGTTTTGTTCATTACTAAGAACACTTTGTAACATAAGTATTGGTCGATGACATTAATTTTCCATTAGTATGCAAACAACACTTTCGGTAAGCCTACACCGAAAGACAAGAAAGAGCAAACTGAAGATCAGATTAAGAGATCAACAAAGATGACTAAGTATAGACAAGACCAATGACACAACTCAGTGTGTAAACCGAAAATGTAGTCAGAAAGATAAAGTGGAACCCAACAGAGGAACCCGATATGCAAGTTACAGTGTAGACTGACAAGACAGATACAGTGCAACTGACAAAACAAAATTGAAGGACATTCAAGCATGATCGATAGATAGAACATAAAATTAGTTGCAGCCCGCAAAAAGTGGATCTGACTTCCACATCAGATAAAGCAAGTGTATTATATTTATAGGATATTTGATTGTTTTAAATTCATTTTATTTAGGGACAAGATACATGAATGTAAGTTCTTTAATTAGTCTAACTGATTTAAAACACATAGACTAGGAGATCTAGGTATAAGTTGTAAACCTGTTCTTAGAGTTAACATTGTTTTTATCATAACTCAATGAAGTCAATCCATCTATAAAAAGATGATGAAATAATTTAATAGAGAATATGTAAATGGATGAACAAATGATTTGAAGAGAGAGGAGAACATAACAAGAACATCTATGGATTCATATTGAGAGTTTCAAGAACAAAAACAATAAAAAGGAGGATTTGGTTAGCAGAATAGAGGAAACCGATAATCAGAGGTATTCATCAATCACAGTTAAGGTGATAATATTTTTATGTGAACAAAATAGGATTTGTATCAATAATAGGAGATTGCATTTACCAGGTCAATTTGTAATTTTCTATCATTCTAACAAGTGGAGCAAAGTGTAAAAATCCTTTCAAGGAAGGTGGATTTAACAGTCCAACAACAAATCTCTTAAATGAGTGCACACTCAACAATGTTGCTAAAAGCTCTTAATAGAGTAGACTTTAACAAGTCTCCATCGATACTCCTAACAGGGTAGATCATCAAAAGTGATCAAACTATAAGCCTTAACCGGCCCCTTCCAATCTGCAGATAGTGAAGTTTTGTGGGTGCCATCACCACCACAGTTTTTACTTCCTCATAGAAGTTTTTTGCGATATCACATCTTGTGTTATGTGTCAATTACTATCATGAATGTTTATATGAATGACTCACATGTATGTTAATGCTATGAATTGATATAAATCACAACAAGATAGTTTAAATCAGATTGAATGGATATACAATTTATTACAAAGGTTAATTGATAAAAGGGATACAAAAGTTTTAGAGGTACTAATTCACCCCTCCCCTCTCAGTACATACTTCCCATTAATCCCAACAATTGGTATCAGAGCTAAGTCTCTTCTTGGAAAGCTTAAAGGCTTAAGAGAAAAGATCATACAATCAAGAAGTATAGACTTGATAAAAATATTGAGAATAAAAAGATTGAAATTTAGATGTTCTTTGAACAATATAAAGAAGCTAGAATCAGTGTGAGACAGTTGCTGGATGAAAGAAAGAATATGGTATATTGTTGTAATGAGACATATTATCATGAGGAAGAGATACTAGATTTCTTTGAGTCTTCATGATCAACTACAAGCAAAGCATCAGATACATCAGAAGAAAGCATCACAAGCCTAACTGAAATCAATCTACATCTGGCTGGACAAGTTAAATCTCTGCAAATTGGTCAAGAGACACAGATGGTAAGGATGATTAATGTCATGAACAATGATAGACAAGCTGAACAAGAAAGAACACTAGCTATTGATGATAGAAGAAAGATCACTAAAAAGTTACAAGAAAAAGAGTCCTAAATACAAAGACTTACAGAGCATCACCATGAGAATACAAATCAGATTATTCTTATGAGTCAAGAGGAAAATAGAATAAATGTTGAACTCGTTGAAAGAATAGAAGCTATCGGTGAATTGAGGGATGAGAATGAAAAGATAAAGCATGAAATAAGAATTCAACAACAACATAATGCAATTATCAAGAAAGCTTATGAAAGCAATAAAAGAATGGATGATTTTCTTGAAGGACAATAAAGAGTCAACGACAACAACGGTCAAGGCTTTACCAAAAATGGAGAATCATCAAATCAATCTAATCCAAAGAATGTCTATGAAAATCCAAGACCAAGAAAGCTTACATGCAATCACTATAGAAAGAAAGGCCATACATCAAATGTATGCAGAGGCAAAATGAAAGGTATTCCTAAATCTACATCTTCATTCATAGGATTCTGTTATAAATGTTACAAGAAAGGTCATAAAGCATATGAATGTAAGTCTCAGATGAAACAACCAAAGAAAGAAACCTACATGGAAAAATATTGTCCTACATGCAAAATGAATGGGCACAACAACTCTTGAATGATAGAAAAAGAAAAGACAAGCATGGAAGCCTAAAGATCAAGAAACTCCCTATCAACTGAGGAGAGTCGGTAATCAGTATGTATGGGACTACAATACTTGGACAAATTGTACAACATGTGGAAGATATGGTCACATTACTGCAAACTGTATGAGACAATGGACTGGAAAGTCTAGAGGCTGGACTAACCCTGAAATGACATGCTTACACTTTCATAAAGTTGGTCATCTCAAGAAAGACTGCAGAGACTGAATGATAGAGACAAGCACATATCCCAATGGAAACACCATTAAAGATATCCGGAGGGCTAGATACAAAATGTGGAGAAAAACTTCAAGTAATAATGAAGCTAGAATGAGAAATGCAAATGGTGACACCCCATCCAATGGATAAGGTGACCTCACCACCCCCACTTAAGCAGAACAAGTAAGTATGGAACTACATTATACTATGTATTACTTTATATCAATTCCATAATATGTTGATATAATGCCAAATTAGCATAAGAAAGATGCATCATGGTTGTAATTGTGAAAATATGTGATAACTATGCTTTTGGTCATATATACCGAAACTCGTCGATATACACTCAAAGCTAAGACTGCCTATATTTACTGAGAAGCATTGGTTAAAAGTAAAAGTTGCTAAGTATAAACTGAGCCTCGTCAGTAAACAAGCAAATAAACAAAGTTGTCAAGATATTGAAACCTGTCGGTAGAAGCAAAGTGAACATCGACTGCTCTGAAATGTTGTGTCACTGAAGGAAGTAATGTCTTCACCGATGAACTTCATCTTCATTCACCAAGGATTTGGTGAGCATTTATGGCACACATTTTGAGGCAATGACTATAAATAGGGCATCGAAACAACTCATTTGTTGACGACACCCAAAGCAGAGCGACCTAGGCGATTTTTCGAGCATAGAGTGAAGAGATCGCAGAGTGATCATGACTCGACATACATCACTCTAAATCACTTCAGAGATCTTTTCTACAGTAAACAGTAAGTTACAAAGAACTGAAAACTCTGTTCTTATGCATTTTGAAGCAAGCCCTAATTTCTGAAAATGGCATCGACTTCATGAACTGTGAAATCCAAGAATGCAAAGAAATATGAGTTCAAGCTCATCAAGAACATGACATATGAGGAACCTAATTATAAGATCCATCTCGAGGTTGCCTCACAACCCGATGATGCTAGTGCATTTTCATGCATTTCAGCTAGGGTTTTACTCGTGGAAGATGTTAGATCTTTCATACATTTCAAGATAGCAGAAATAGGAAGTTCAGAGGTTGAAGAAGCCTACAAGAAGATATACAATGATGATGGAACACTCAAGGAAGAACACAAACACATTGAAGTGAAAGGGCTCACCAATGCCCTAATGTTCCCAAAATTCTTCAAAACTGAATGGATTCGGTTAGTGTTGAGCATAATGCACAAAAACAAGTTATGGTTGGATGAACCAAAGGTAATAACCTGATATGTCATCCATGCGGTCACTGGTTACCCCATAACCGATAAAGTAAAGGCACTGAAGCATCCATCGAAGGCTGAGACTGAAAAGATGGTAGGAGCCAAATGGGATGGCCGAGGATTGAAAGTTACAACAATAACCGATGATGAAATCAAGTTCAGTGCATGTGTTTTGGGATATAAATTCTTCCAGGCAAGTAGATTAAACATCATAGCATCAGGTGTAGTGGATACAACATTCAAAATTGTGAAGAAGGGTACACAAATGGACTTATCTAAACTACTCTTGAATCATTTGAAGGACAACCTAAAGACAATCAGGAATGCGAAGTCAAACACTTGTAAGTTTGGCTCACTTATCATGTGTATCTTCTTTTATTTTCAAGAAACATTCCCATCAGTTGGAGATGTTAAATGGGATAACACCAAACCAGTCACCATGCAAATCAGTGAGCATATTGCTACACTAGGTGATAACTTTGAAACAGTCATGGATGAATACTTCAATATATTCAAAGACCGAATGCAAAAGAGGGTAAAAATCCTCAAGCAACTCATTTAACAATATAAGGATGACATATGCTTCGTGGTTGACACTAGAAATATATATATTAAGTCTGATGTACCAAGGAAAACATGGTTACAACCATTAGAGTATGAGATCAACATTGATCTTGCTACTAAGGCAATTGATGCCTTGATCAATAAACCACTGGATAAGAAAAAACCTAGGTTTGGCACATATGAAGAGGCCAAGACAAGAATTAAATCAAGCATAGTTGTCAAAAAGATAGTAAAAAAGGACAAGATGGTGAAGAATCTCAAGAAGATTCTATCAACAACTGAAGAAGAAATTGAGAAAGATGAAGAAGTTGAACAAGAGGAGGAAACAAAAGAATAATTATCTATCGGTAAAGATGAGGAAAAGAATGACTCCAAGGAAATAGATTCAGATTCACCACCTCCTCCACCATCTAAGAAACCAAGGACAACAACTGCTTCTCAGACAAGAAGCCAAACATCAAAAGAATCTACTCCTTCACCTCTAAAGAAAGGAAAGGTCAGGGCTTATAAAAGAAAAGCTCTCGCATCGAAAAGAGGGCAGAACAAGAAAGGAAGGAAACTCATAAGAAACTGAGAAGATAAAGAGGACACCGAGAAAGATGAAGCTATTGAAGATGAAAGTGTCAAGGTAAAAGAAACTGAAACTATTGATGACATTTGTGTTTATATTGCAAATTATGGATCTATTACAGATCCAAACATTAGAAAATGGTTGAAACTAAATCAAGAAGATCAAAATAAGATTGAGGACGCAATCATAGATAAATTGTACAACTTCAAATATGTACCAATGCAATTTGAAGGTAAATATGTACCAAGGGGACTATTGGATAGATTATACTCCCGTTGGACATTTGCTTTGAAGAATGAGAAATAAATTAGAGAAAGAGTACTTATTTCTCTAATGCCACCTAAATCTAAGAAGGAAGAGATAGATGAGATGATGGAGAAGTACACAAAGGAGTTCTCACCAAAGCTGAGGGCATATAAATTTCTTGAAGGAAGGTTAATTGAACTTGAAAAGGACAACCATAAGAAATGGTGCAAGATCATGAACAGACCTATTGAGGAGGACAACCCTGACAAAGACCTTCAACACCAAGATGTTGACAAGGCAACTCAAGATGATACATCGATTAAGTTAGATAAACAAGAAGATGGTAACATAGGCAACAAGACTACAGATGTTGCAGATGAAACATGGGAAGACACCACAAATAACAACATTGTGGATACAAATGTAATTGACATTACCGATGACCCAACAGAGGAAGTGAATAAGGATGAAGATGTCAGTGCTAAAAAGGACAAAACTGATAAGCAGGACACAACAGTTGATACTGCACAGGTGAACATTCCAGACAAACTGCCAATATTGATATAAGTTATCAATATCATGCAAGAATCAAGCAAGTCACCTGAGAAGGATACTCAAAATGATGCAGGAGAAGAAGAAAACAAGGATAATACTGATGGTCAGGAAGAAATCAAAGATACTCAAGATGTAACTGACACCAATAAGGTTACTGAAGGAGAAAAGGAAAAGGATGCAGAGAATCAAGACAAGAGTGAAGAAACCAAGACTGATGAAGCAAAGGACACCAATGAAGGAGACAAACCAAAAGATGGTAATCCTGAGGAAACTGAAAAGAGTTCTACCGATGATGTAAAGGTGAATGTGGAGATGTCTGCAGACACCCGACAAGCTAAAACTGGCGCCAAGAAACAGAAAGAAGCACAACATGTCACTTCATCAAGTACAATAGAGAAGGCTGAGAAATTGGCAATGGTTCTACATTCTACTGAGTCACAAAAGAAGAAGAAGACAAAGAAGAGCAAGTTGGAGGTCACACTATATGAAATCATAGAAATACCAAAATGTGACCCCTCTACACTTGACTTTGAAGCATTACAGGAATATCGAGAGATATGCCAAAGGAAGGCATTGCAGGGAAAAGCTGAAGAAACAACACATGGACTCCATGGTACTGGAGACAACATAGGAAATTCTACATCAAATAGTGCTTGATGTTGACATTGATCTGAACAAACCAATACTAGATCAATTAGCTATCCTCACCGACGCAATCACAACTCAGAACATTGATGTTGACAAGGCAATTAAGGAGAGAGCCGAGATGAAGTACCAACAAAAGTTCATAGAGAACATCAACCAAGAAGTGGCGGTAAATAAGGTAAAGCTATCAAAATTCATATCTGAGTTAAATCAAATCATATCTGAGTTGGATCCAATCATATCTGAAGCAATAGCCTTAATTCAAAAGTTGAGCACAATAGAAAAGTTCACTAAGGAGAATAGTGACAACATTGCAAAGTTGGACACAAATCTAGCAATAAGTGCACAAAGCTTAACCACCGATGGAGACAATGCAGTCAAGCTGCATTATGAGAAGATAATTGAAATAAAATGGATAAGGAAGGAGCTATGGGAGGCATAAACACATTTCATGGAAGAAGTAACTGAGCTTCAAGCTCAACTTCTACCCAATCTTACACTACTCCAACAACATATCAGTTCTGCAAGGCAACTTATTGCAAATCCTGAGATGTCTGTAGTAGACAACATCTATGACATGCATTCAAAGATTACACTCAAGCACATGGCTCTGGAGAACCTCAAAGAGCAATGAGAGAAGATGATGGAAGACATGAAGTCTTCACATTCCCATATTTTTTATAAGCTCTAAGGTAAAGACCTTTGCCAATAATATCAAATAAAGGGGGAAATGATATGAGTATAGAGGAAAATGTTATGTACATGCATTCATTCAGATGGGCAAATGGTAAATATGATATGTAAATGGTATAGCAAAAAGGGGGAAAATGATAGTATGAGTACTATAATGTACAAAGGAGAAAATGATATATATTCATATTGGAAAATGATATGTAGAAGGAAAAGATATCATATGCAGAGTTATACCGACATATACATAGGGGGAGTTATTAAATGACTAAGGATTATATATGTTGTATATACTTAACATTTTGTTAGTATTTTACACATATCAGTTTTTTATACTAATGTCAAAGGGGGAGATTGATGACATTAATTTTTCATTACTATGCAAACAACACTTTCGGTAAGCCTAAACTGAAAGATAGGAAAGAGAAAATTGAAGATCAGATTAAGAGATCAACAAAGATGACTAAGTACAAAGAAGACCGATGACACAACTCAGTGTGTAAACCAAAAATGTAAAGACAGAAAGATAAAGTGGAACCTGACAGAGGAACCTGATATGCAAGTTACAATGCAGACCGACAAGATAGATACAGTGCAACCGATAGAACAAAATTGAAGGACAGTCAAGCATGACCGACAGACAGAACTGAAAGTTAGTTGCAGCCCGCAAAAAGTGGATCTGACTTCCACGTCAGATAAAGTAAGTGTATTCTATTTATAGGATATTCAATTGCTTTAAATCCATTTTCTTTAGGGATAAGATACATGAATGTAAGTGCTTTAATCAGTCTAACTGATTTAAAACACATAGACTAGGAGATCTAGGTATAAGTTGTAAACCTGGTCTTAGAGTTAACATTGTTTTTATCATAACTCGATAAAGTCAATCCATCTATAAATAGATGATGCAATCATTCATTAGAGAATGTGTAAATGGATGAACATATGATGTGAAGAGAGAGGAGAACATAACAAGCACATCTATGGATTCATATTGAGAGTTTCAATAACAAAAACAACAAAAAGGAGGATTTGGTTAGCAGAATCAAGAATAGAGCAAACCAATAATCAGAGGTATTCATAAATCACAGTTAAGGTGATAACCTATTTATGTGAACTAAATAGGATCTGTATTAGCAATAGGAGATTGTGTTTACCAGGTCAATTTGTAATTTTCTATCATTCTAACAAATGGAGCAAAGAGTAAAAATTCTTTCGAGGAAGGTGGATTTAACAGTCCAACAACAAATCACTTAACCAAGTGCACACTCAACAGTGTTGCTATAAGTTCTTAACAGAGTAGACTTTAACAGGTCTCTGTCGATGCTCCTAACAGGGCAGATCATCAGAAGTGATCAAATTGTAAGCCTTAACCGACCCCTTCCAATCTACAGATAGTGAATTTTTGTGGGTGCCATCCCCATCGCAATTTTTACTTCCTCACTGAAGTTTTCTGCGATATCATATCTTGTGTTATGTGTCAATTACCGTCATGAATGTTTCTATGAATGATTCACATCTATGTTAATGTTATGAATTGATATAACTCACAACAAGATATTTTTAAATCAGATTGAATGGATATACAATTGATTACAAAGGTTAACTAATAAAAGGGATACAAAAGTTTTAGAGGTACTGATTCACCCCTCCCCTCTCAGTACATACTTCCCATTAATCCCAACATTGGTTGTAAGAGTTGTAAGCTTAGTGTACCCCTAACAGGGTGTTGTATACCTTTAATAGGCTTGATAATCCTTTAACAAGGAAATATACTATGTAATATTCAGCTCCTAATAGGGCTAGGTCTCCTAATAGGGACATTATACTTTAGTGCATGCTTGTGGGTACCATCCCCGCCAGGGTTTCCTCGACAACAAATAATGGTGTAATGAGTTGTGTGTTATTTTCTTATGTTCTTTTCAGTTCAGCAATCATATTATTTATTTGGAATTGGTTTAAGTTTAATTTAAAGTGTTGTAATACTTATTCACCCCCCTCTCAATATTACTCAATCCTAACAGTTGCAACATGAACATCTAACAAAAGTCCTCTATCCTTAATACTTTGAAGAATTTCCTTATGCTATCCCAAAGCTTTCATTTTTGCCTGTTGTAGACACCCAAAAATGGACAGACTTGCGACTTGACATTAAAAACACTAATTTTCATCTATTAATTAATGGTTTTTAATCGTTAATTAATCATCTATTTTCCTCTAAATTCATTCCCCAAATCATCTAATCAAATTCCCAAAATTAATTAAATAATTAATTTTATTTAATTAATTAAATAATTAATTTTATTTAATTAATTAACCTTGATTGATTAATTACCAATAATTAATTAATTCAATTCAATTTCCTATAGTTTAAATTCAAATATTTAAACTTACTAATTAAATTCTTCCAATTAAATTAACTTCAATTAAATTAATTTAATTTCATCAAATAAAGCAATTCTGAATAAAAAAGAATTCAATTATCTCACACGTTGAAAACTTTAATTAAATAAATGAATTAAATATTCATTTATCTTCAAAGAGATAACTCCAATCAGATCATATGGGTTACTCCACCCATCTCTCTAGTCCACATGGGTAACTTCACCCACCTCTTCAGTTCAAAAAGGTAACTCACAATTAGCTCTTCAATCAACCAAACTCTATCTCCTCTTTACAAATTGAAGAGGTGGAGTTTACTGATGGCTTCTCTAGTTCCCTTTGATCTCAACTATTCATCTCCCTATCTCTGGGATTGATCTCAACCATTCATTTCATCCCCAATTCCTATATAATAAACCCTTCATAACCATTTGAATGATCCAGGATTTCAAGCTCTCGTACGCCATTACTATGTCAATTTGGTTCTAGCATTCAAGCCATCTTGCGATCACACACTCATTTCAATTAGCAAATTCTCGACACTTCTCAAGTCACAGACGCTGCCCACACCAATACTGAGCAACAAGAACAGCATTTCAGAAGGAGTAGAGAGAGACAATAGAAGCTTCAAGTGCTTTGGGGTTTGCATTCATTTGTTTTCCTTTCTTGTGCTTGTACATTTTATTGGTTACATTTCAAGTTATTTGTTTTAGTAGTTCTTATGTACTTGATTGTATCATTGTAAAACCTTTGCTACTAACCCTTGCCTTTGGAAAGCTTGGGAACCATGAATCACGATTGAAGGAGGCGTACATTTTGGTGAACCCGACGTGAAGCAAAAAGTCTGATTATCTCTTACAGATGACAAACATAATTGATCAACCACGGTCGTACGGTCGCAAATCTAAAAATTTGTATTTTTTTATTTCTGTGTTATTTCACAATTGCTAGTATTTTTCTACAATCGACAAAATTGTGCCGCAATCGACTAGTTTAATACCGCAATTGATTATAGGTTTTTGCATTTATTTTTTGTCATCTTCTGGGTCTCTATCTTTTCTACAGTTTGCCACAATTGGTCCACTGGTACCGCAATCAGAATAATTGTACCATAATTGACAGATCCAGACCGCAATTGATTGTGCTTTACCGCAAGTGAAAGTGTTTTGTCGCAATTAATATTTTTAGGCCGCAATCACCTGTTATTTATCATAATTTCCTGTGCATTACCGCAATCGCCTGCAAAATTGCACATCAAGGCCAAAATTCTTTATCTTGCAATCTAAAGATCTGATACTTTCTTTATTTTCCTGCAGGACGATGAGTTCCCACGAACAGGAAGGGTAAGTTGTTGGTAAGTATCATTCATTATTTCAAAGTTATATATACTCTCATTTTACAAAAGATCCTTTTGATACTAACTTGTTTAAACAAAGCAAACTAAAAAGAATTCACTTGTCAATTTGGGTTTAAAAAGAACAGTGTTTGTCAAATATCTCACATTTCACATTTGGGCTTAAAATTAACATGGGGAGTAAAATTGAACAAGACAAAAAATCTCTCAAATTGGTGCATTAAAATTGAACAAGCAATCAACACCTACTTTTGGGATTAAAATTGAACACTTGTGCTTGTATGGTGGTGTAGCTTAGTTCACATTTCAAACTTTTGGAGTTTAATCGATTTACATTGTGTCTTGAGTTTTGGGTGCACTTGCACAAACTGTTAGATTACAAACTTTTATACTTTTTAGAAAGGCCTGTCTGAGGAATGCACTTCTTCCTCGGAGAACGACCTTAAACCAGTAATCCTTTCGATCGGTATATAAACAAGGCACGAACCAAAGTTCTGTCTTAACTAGCCAAGCTCAGGCAAGGTGTGTTGGTGATAGTCTGGATTGGGTGAATATCCCTAAGGAGCCAACATGATCAACTAGGCTCTTAAGTGAGTCACACATGTACAAACCGATTGGAGAGACACCACATACCCTTACTACAACCTTGATTAATTAGAGGCCAACCCGATTTACCTTCGAACAGGTACCTTTTTATAGTGCAAGGGATTGCATAATTTCCCCCCAAGATTCCCAACATATGTGTCCCACGGTATTTGTGTAGTGAAAGAGATCTTCACTCCACAGCAAAAATACCTGGAAACGGCAAAAACACGGGCACCTACGTTGTGGACCTTCATGTCCTAATAGTGTGACAATTACTGTGTGAGCTAATGGACATTCAAGCATTGGGCCTATAACATTGTATTCTGAAGCCATTGACCTAGATTAATCTGACTGATCATTGTTGAGACCTCGTGATAACCTTGCAACTTGAAAAAGTTGTAGAACATACACATTATTAGTCTTCATTCTTCAAAACACAGCGTTTGTCATGCTTGTTTATTTGATCAGTTTCTAAAAATGCAAAACAAAACATCCAAACTGTCAAAATGAGTCAAACGTGTTAAAGTCTAGGATTGTCAACATCAACTGTCTTGCAAATCAGAAGCATTGTTCCAAAAATTTCAAAATTGTCAAGCAGTGATACCCATCTTTTAGTCTTTTTTGAGACTGTTTCTCATTTACCGCAATTGCCTACATTGTGCCACAATTGAAGTAATTCTACCATAGTTAAACTTGTTTATTGCCACAATCATCTTGTTTATTACCGCAATCAACCATTTACTTCGCCGCAATCGGTGGAGTTGTACCGCAATTGACCTGAGATACTTTATTCCTATTTTGACTTAAAAGCCTTGAAAGAACTCTTCATTTGGTGTCTAAAACTAATGTCTATCCTAGGAAAACATGAAGAACATTGTGTGAATCTCTAAACATTAAAGATCATCCCTTCTCTGAAAAGCATGATTATTGTCTAAAACATTGTTAGTTCGAAAGCTCTTACTCAAAATACCTTGATCTCATCATATCAAACATCATCATCTTTATCAAGTGACTTTGTCCAAGGCAAAGGTCGACAAATCTTATCTTTTTACATCATCACCACTTTGAGATCAAGATATATCAGAATTTGTCCTTAGAATTACCCTTGTCCAAAACATAACTCGGACTTCCTTAGAAAGGATTTTTCTTCCTTGTTTGCTTTATATCACTTGTTTTAGTTACAAAATTTGGACCACACTATGTCTCAAACACCTCACGGAGGGACTTACACAAGGTCTAAGGCTAGAACACAACCTGATGAGTCATATATCAACTGATTCCCTGCTTGGGAAATAGAGCAAGAGAACGATCCTTTTGTAAACACTAGTTCTACTTTGTTCATTGAACAACCCCGTGGGGCATCTCTTTTCCAAAATGTCACGGAAGAGGAACTAGAGGATATAGAGCAAGATGCTTATTCTACACAAGTATTTGACATTATTGTAGAGAGGAATCTCAAACGCTTCTTAGTCATGCTGATAAAGAAGGGAGTCAAACTCCCCGTTGAATTCAGTGTATTGACCATATGGCCTGAAAACCCTCTCACAGGTCAAAACACTACTCAGCCTCCTTGGATACTGCCTGTTGTCTCTCAAATCTTCCCACCATTGGTATTGCCCACATTTACACAGATGATACCTAGTCAAACTAATGACACAAACCAGGCCAGCAAATCTTCCACTCAAAACATGACAGGCTCGCAACTGAGTGCACCTATGGTTACTAGTATGCTCCCATCTTCAGTCACATGGCTGGGGCAATCAAGATCTCAAGCTACACCAAACACCAACTGTTCTGAAACTATGCCGCTACTGCAGTCAATTCATACTAGTCTTGGGATCAACACCTCATACCCACAGGGATCCATCTCTATAGGTACAACTTGTAGTCAATGCCTGCCCAAGGCTACACCTTTGCCCATTCTAACATCAATCCAACCTCTGCAATAGCCACCCTAGCTTCAGTTGCCTCAAAACCAACCCCCGCAACAGCAACCCCAGCTTCAGTTGCCTCAAAACCAACCCCCGCAACAACAACCCCATCTTCAATTGCCTCAAAACCAACCCCCACAATAGCAACCCCAGCTTCAGTTGCCTCAATTCTAACCTCAGCAACAACAATATCAACCCTAGAAGTATCAACCCTAGTTCCAATCACAACAATAAATGCATCAAATCCCACCATGGGCTACTCATGTGCCCCCATTTCCAAATCACTCAGTGGGAAATCAATATCAAGTCCCCAGGATGAAATCCTATGTTCCTACTCAAGGGACACAGAGGCGCAGCCTCATACCCACTACAGCACAGAGGAACGTCCTCACACACCAACCTCAATATCAAACGGACATATTAATGTAGCAAATGCAAACCCTTCAAACCCATATGATGGATATGCAAAATCAGGGGCAAACTAAATCCTACACCATAGAGGATTTATACCCATACCCCTTTAACCATTCTCTCCGCATGTCTTTGTTCCCAAATTACTTCTTGATACCAAAATTTGACAAATATAGGGGCAATACAAACCCTATTGAGCATATCATAGAGTTTTTTGCTAGTTGTGTCGAAGTCACCCATGATGAAACATATTTAATGCGACTGTTCCCAAAAATCTTGGCTGGACCAGCAATGGAATGGTTCTCACATTTACCTCATAGTATTTAGTCTTGGGGAGAACTGGCTGAAAAGTTCATAACTCACTTCCATCATAACATCGAGTGCAAAGTCAGCATCAAGGACCTTTGCGATATCAAACAGAAAGATGGAGAGTCTTTTGTGAAGTTCCTATAGAGAAGATGGAGGAATATGACAAACCGCATAACATATGATGTGCCCAAACAAGACCTAATAGTCATGTTTGTTGACAATCTAATTCCAGACATGTCATTCACAACAAAGTTACAGTTAGCTCTGAACTTCACACAACTCATCAAACGAAGAGTTCATTGTGAGCAGAATTTATTCAAACGAGGAATCCTTGTAGATCCAACACAAATGAATACAAATAAAAATGCAACGGACAAAGCTAAGTGGTGGAACAAAAACAAAAATGTCACTAGCGATGGTGTCATTGAAGTGAAGACAGTCAATTATGCATAACCCAAGGTGTCACTGTAAGGCACGCCTGTAACCAACCAAAAACCCACAGGGCCCACTCAACAAACATACACCCAAAACCAACCTCCTCCTGTACAAGTGGCCACTGTGTCAAACAGTCAACAACAGAATCAACGTAGACCACGGTTTCAATTCCAGCAATGATATTTCACACCATTAGGAGAGCCGATAGAATCATCTTTACGTAAGTTGATACAATCAAACACTATCATTCTCCCAGAAATCAGGGACTTTGAACATGATGCAAACAAACCAAGGTGGTATAATGATAAGGACCTCTGTGAATTTCATCAGGTGAAAGGGCATAAAACATCTAACTGTTACCGATTGAAACACACTACCAAGACCTGATTGACACAGGGGCCATCGATGTGACAAATACCCAAACCAAAGGCACAACTGATCACACTATCTTCAATGATACCTTTCATGATCACAACAAGTGAAAAGCCTCCAGGTCTAGTGGACAAGCAAAACAAGTTAACTATACATATGCCAACAGTGATAATGTTATCAATTGCCTCAATCCTTCATATAGCCATGTGGCTATGATCACTATCAAAGACCAAGGTAACAAATGTACTATAACAACACATCATGCCAGAGTCATCTTGCAAGGAGTACCATCCTCATCTACTGTATCAGCCAATCCTAAAGCAAACTTAGATCCACAGCTAAGCATAGTGGATCAACTAAAATGCACACCTGCCCAGATCTCCATGTTTGACCTATTGTGCATATCTCCGTAGCATAAATTGGCACTTGACCAAGCCCTTCAGAATGTAGTTGTCCCAAGGGACATAACACTCGAGAGCTTCCAAATGATGGTTAACCATATAGCTGCTAACAAACATGCCACATTCACACTCGTGATGTGCCGCCGCATAAACCCCTGCATAATGATCCTTTGCACTTACTTGTCCAGGTCCAAAAAAGCACTATCCATAGGGTCCTTATTGATGGTGGAGCTGGGTTAAACATTTGTACTCTAAATTTAATCAACCAACTGGGCTATTCAGAATCAAGCATTGATGTCACAAGAAGGATAAATATCAGAGCTTATGATGAAGAGGAAAGGTTCTCTAAAGGTATTATCATTCTACCTATCTGTATCGGTCCAGTGGTCAAAAAAACTCCCTTCCAGATCCTAGACCTTGAGTTGGGATACAAAATGCTACTAGGGAGACCCTGGATACATGAAATGCAAGTCGTACCTTTGACATACCATCAATGCATCAAGTTCCCACACCATGGAGAGGAAATCATCATAGAGGGAGATCCCAATCCTTTCCAATACTATAATGCTATCCAAATCAACACTGATAACTAGGTACCCTCGAACCAAGATGCAAGCATCCCATCCTCTTCAGATTCAAATCCCAAGGATGTCACATGGACAACAGGAAAGATAGTCATTAACCTAGACGCAAGTATTCCCTCCTCTTCAAATTCAAATCCTAAGGATGTCACACGGAAAGTGGGCAAAATATCCATCACTGACAAAGGTTGTGGTGAGTACAGATATGAAGAGGCTTTCACCATCATGCACATCCCTCAGATCTTGAGAACTTATGGCATGCCACAACCTGTTATTACATTAGAAACTCAGCAGCCTGTTCTATTCAAATGTCCGCCCACAACCTTCGTTAGATGGGGAGACATAGAAAAAGAAAAGCCATTTGAACAAGATATCAGTACATGGTTATACCAAGACCCACAAGAGACAATCTGACAAACCCTACCCCTGTTGAACTATGGTAATGGTTATACAATGTTACAAAAAATTGGGTATGATGGTACAACCGGCCTGGGGGAAAGACAACAAGGCATAATGGAATTGTCTCTCCCACCAACCCAAAGAAACAAGAGAGGGTTGGGTTATGGACAAAAAAGAACCGGTCCTATAATCCAAGACATCCAAGTTGATCAGGAACAAATAGAAGAGATGCACCGGGGGCACAACACAGAACATGTCTTTATAAGCAATATATTAGCACAATTATTGTCCACCAAAGAGGGAACCACACAAACCCGAATAGACCTCCACATAGCAATCAATGATAATGAAGGAAGTGAGACATCTAATGAGTGTTCTATTGAGACTGACTCCCATGAGTATGAGTGGAGATCCCTTCATGACTCTGAACCGTCGATCCTAGATTATTCCCCTCGGTCAGACACTATCATAAACCTAGAAGACTTATTTGACCAACTGTCCATTGCTAAACAACACTGCATAGATAAGCATGTCATTTATTAAACCTTAAGTGGTGTGTCCACATCACAGTCTAGTTTTGTAGGAACCATATTTGTAGTCCCTTTCAGTCAACTACAGGTAGACAACCATAAAAGTATCTATCTTGTACACCCAGAGCTAATATAGTGGGATCAACAAGGACCCCCTGATTTAGATGTCTTTGAGAATGACGAGGCTATTGCTAATTTCATGGGACTTAGGGAAGGCATTCCATCAGGAGACCACAAGGAAGGCTTCTCCATTGACCTCGACAGAGCAACATATTTTGGGGAGGCAGCTCCTCTTTCTAGTCCACAAAAGAAAAAAGAACAAAAGAATGATAAAAAGTTAAGACAAGACGTATCTTCTAGCAAAAACCTCACTAAGGTGCTAGAAGATGGAAAGAAGGAACTCCTCCCCTTGACAGAGGAGAAATCGACATTACTAGCAGAAGAAACAGAGGAAGTCAATTTGGGAGATGAAAAGAACCCAAAGAACATATACTTGGAAAAATCACTCACCCCTGAGGAGAGAATAGTTTATCAGCTTCTTTAAAGCAAGGATGATCAATTTCGCATGGTCCTACTCAGATATGCCAGGATTAGATCCAGAACTTGTGTTGCATCATCTCTTGTTGCTACCCAATGCCAAGCCAGTCAAACAAAAGCTTAGAAAGATGCATCCACATGTTGCATTATTATTGAAGGCAGAATTAAAGAAACTCCTGGATGCCAAGTTCATAAGACCTATACCATACACAAACTGGATATCTAACTTGGTGCCAGTTAGAAAGCACAGTGGTTAGATATGGATTTGCACAGACTTCAGAGATCTCAACATAGCTTGTCCCAAAGATGACATTCCTTTACCCAACATTGATATGATATTAGATCTAACCGCTAGACATCAAATGCTATCACTCATGGATGACTTTTCAGGGTAGAACCAGATAAGGATTGTGCTAGAAGACCAACATAAAATAACTTTCACATGTCCTTGGGGCACTTACTGTTGGAACGTCATGTCATTTGGTCTCAAAAATGCTGGCATGACATATCAAAGGGCTATGACAACTATATTTCATGATCTCATCCACAAAACAATGGAAGACTATGTGGAGGACATACTAGCCAAGTCAATGCTTCACAAGGATTATCTACTAGTATTGGGGCCAATCTTTGATAGAATGCAAGAATTCAAGGTCCGTCTAAACCCAAATAAATGTGCATTCGGTGTCACAGCAGGAAAGCTACTGGGGTTCATAGTGTCACATAGAGGCATCAAAGTAGACCCAGATAAAGTCAAAGTAATATTGGACATGCCTCCACCATCAAACCTGAGGCAACTAAGAGGGTTACAAGGAAGTCTCCAATAAATTAGGTGCTTCATAGCTCAGCTAGCAGACAAGTGCCACCCATTCCAACATTTACTGCACAAAGACATCAAATTCATATGGACCGAGCAATGCGAACAAGTATTCCAAATTTTCAAGGACTACCTCCTCAATTCTCCTATATTGGTGCCACCAGTCCAAGGTAGACCATTGATTTTGTATATCTCAGCAATGGAATCAGCATTAGGTGTACTCCTGGCACAACATGATGATGCAGGTAAAGAAAGGGCCATCTACTATCTAAGCAAAACAATGGTAGGATATGAGCTCAACTATACGCTAATTGAAAATTCATGTCTTGCAGTTGTCTTCGCTTCCCAGATGCTGAGACATTATATGTTGAGTCACCAAACAAAGTTGATCGCACATATTGATCCTTTAAAATACCTCCTAAGAAAAGCAACGCTCACCGGATGACTTGCGAAGTGGGTAATGATCTTAAGTGAGTTTGACATTGAGTACGTAGATAGAAAGGCCATCAAAGGGCAAGTGATTGTGAATCAAATAGTAGAGGCACCCATTCAGGACCATCAGCCTATTATTTCTAACTTTCCTGATGAATCTATTATGACACTACAACCAGCGATCGAGGTATGACAACTCTATTTTGATGGGTCGTGCACAAACCATGGTGTGGGGGCAGGGATAGTGCTTATCACTCTAGATCATGATACAATTCCAAAGTCTTTCAGACTCAACTTCCCATGCACAAACAACATAGCATAATATGAAGCACTGGTCATCGGTCTAAAGATAGCAATTCAATGGAGAATCAAGAACCTTAAGGTCTTTGGAGACTCACAATTGATCATCACTCAATTCAACAATGATTATATGACCAAAGATGAGAAGCTCATACCATACAGAGCACAGATGGAAACACTATGCATGAAGTTCCATTACATCTTCTTTGAGCAAGTCCCATGTGCACAGAACAAAGCTACAGATGCAATGGCTACCATAGCATCATTGATTGATATGTCAGGCAACAAAACAAGATTCTAGTTTCTAGTAGAGCAACTCTTGGTGTCATCACATCAAGCATCCATCATAGAATCAACATGCGTCCTTATTGGTCCTGAATCCCCATGGTACCAAGATGTCTATAACTACCTCCAAAATAGTGTCTTACCTCCCAACTTGTCTAGGAACCAGAGAAAGTCCCTCATCCACCAAGCCTCTAGGTATACCGTCCTCTCAACTACTTTATATAGACAAAGTCTAGATGGAATGCTACTACGATGTCTCACTTCCATGGAATCCTAGAAAGCTTTGTACGAGGTACATGAAGGAATTTGTGGAACCCACGAAAGTGGAAACAAATTAGCTAAGAAGATCATCCGCATGAGATACTATTGGCCCACAATAAAGATAGATACACACAAACATGTAAAAAGGTGTAGACAGTGTTAGATTCATGGAAACCTCATCCATGCACCAGCCCAGGAACTAAATCCTATCACATCACCATTGCCATTTTCCATATGGGGATTTGACCTAGTGGACAAAATTACAACTTCTTCAGCAAATGGACACAAATATATCATAGCAGCAACAAAGTACTTCACCAAGTAGGTGGAAGAAATTCCTCTCACTTACATAACTGGAAAGTAAATAGCAATGTTCATACTTAACCACATTATCTGTCAATACGAGATCCCTCAAACTATCCTGACAGATCATGGTACACCTTTCCAAAACAAGGATGTTGAAGAACTATGTGAACAGTTCCATATCAAACAAGGGTTCTCCTCATTTTATTATCCTCAAGGGAATGGCCAAGTTGAAGCTACAAACAAGACAATCTTGAAAATCTTGAAGAAAATAGTGAACGAATCAGGATGAGATTGGCATTTATAGCTTAGTGCCGCATTATGGGCATACAAAACTAGTGTGATAACACCTACAAGAGCCACTCCTTTCTCCCTAGTCTATGGATCAAAGGTAGTATTACCCCTCGAAGTGGAAATTCCATCCCTAAGGATATCTTTGAAGAACCTGATTATAGATGAAGACTACAGAGTAGCAAGGCTCAGTGAACTGGAGTTACTAGATGAAAGAAGACAGCATGCCTTCGACCACTTACAAGGCTATCATAATCACCTTAGAAGAAACTATCACAAGAAGGTGAAGCCATGAACATTTGAGGTAGGAGATCTTGTCCTCATGGAAAATCAAAAGAAACAAACAGAGTGAGTCAAACTCAGAAAGTTCAAGCCTAACTGGCTAGGACCATTTGTCATTGTCAGCTCTACCCACAGTGGGGCATACATACTGGTGACACCAGAAGGAGATCAGCTCCCCGGATACATTAACAACATGCACCTCAAGAGGTTATACCCTTGAGGTCTCTATGGTTAAGGCACTTATCTACATATCCAGAAAATACCAAAAAATCCAGAAAAATACAAAAGTTACCTTGGTGAAAACCTGGCAATCAGGCGCCTTGGCGACAAAAAAGAAGCAAAAAAGAAAAAAAGTAAAGAGAAAAAAAAGCGCTCTCTCAATGAAAACCTGACAAATAGGTGCTATTGAGTAGGTACCTTGGTGAAAACCTGGCAAACAGGCGTCAAGTGTTCAAATCCAGCTTCACCATCAATGAACTCCAAAAGCTTGAGCACATTTCAAATGCAAGACTGACTACCCAAGCTATATCCAGAAGCACACTCCCCTCTGAGCACCAAGCACTTACCCATGGTTAATACTGGTCCACCAAACTAGGGGCGATTCTAATGTCCTAAAAAAATCCAAAAAAAATCAGAAAACTCATCAAAAAATCCTAAAAAGATCAAAATGTTCTGAGAAAATTAATCTTCATAAAAAAAAATTTTAAAATTTGCAAAATCCCAAGCAATAAAACTAACTTAGTTATCAAGAGAGAAAAGGGCGATCACGCCCAATAAATCAAATGTCACAATCATGAGCTTTGAAAATTGGCATGGGGCTCATCTGACACAACTTTATCTATCTATCAAACCTATCAGCAAACAATTGGTGACCAAGCCAAGCTATCAATTGTCACAATCATGAGCTTTGTGAACCAGCATGGGGCCCATCTGACATAGCTTGATCAGTTGCCAACGTGATCATAATCAATCAATCAAATCATATTAATCGTCTTACACAGTGATGGATACGCTCATACCAGACAGGTTAGTCTTATATGAGCAATCTATTACTAAAACCATACACACTCAAGAAATCAAGCCAATCAAGGCTATCCAAAGAGTCGAGCCAATCAAGAGAATCCAACTGCATCAAGGAACTGGCCAAAAATATTGACTAGGTCAGTCAAGTTGGTCATATGTCAATCTATATTTTGCGGTTATGTTCTTACACTACTCCAGGATCCACCATGTGAGGAGAGTAGCTATGATAGATCATGACTTATTTTCTTTCATTATTGTCTGTTGAATGTTCACTTCGATTTTAGGGCCATGATGATTTAGGATAAATGTGGTAGGCACTGTCACTTATCTGGCAGCCACGCAGTTCCACGATCTGAGCTTAACCCTAGGAAAGAATTGGACATTCCTTCTCTTTTATTTGCTTGTTTGGTTTATAGAATCAAGAGCTCGCATCGCTATTCAGATGGACTCTAAGTATGTGGGAGTTCTATCTTGGTTTCTATGGTCTTTCCCTTTATGTTGCAATCAAGAGCTCACAATTTTATCCAGATGGACTCTATGGGAGTAGGAGTTCTATCTTGTTTTCTTTGGCTTTCCCTTTTTTGGAATCAAGAAGCTCACGGTATTATCCAGATGGACTCTACGTGCATAGGAGTTCTATCTTGGTTTCTTTGATTTATTTAATTCAGAGGACAAAGTGGTATCTAGATGGTCAATATCTGGGTGCTTTTGGCTCTCTTTCTTTTCAAATAGGGAACATAGCTGAACCCAGATGGTCAATATTTGGGTGCACTAGGTTCTCTTTCTATTCAATCTCTCTACTCCTTCTGCTATCAAGAGGTTGTGGCTGTATCTAGGTGGTATGTGATCTGGATGCATTGGACTCTCTTTGGAATTTTAGAAAATACAAAAAAAAAGATGCAATGATGACAAAAATTGGAAACAGGGGTAGCGACTTGGGACACTCATCCTTTCTATCAATTCATAACTATCAAAAATAGCAAAAAAAAATTCTTTCTATCATTCCATTCTATTAGATCAATCTCAGAGAACATCTATCCAAACTAACTTCTTTCTAATTAACACATGCGTTACTCAGATATTTTGCACATAATAGATTGCATTCATTCCATTTAAGTGCATCAGAAAATGAAAAAAACATAGTAGTTGCATACATGGTAAAACATAAATCACATGCATCCAGAAACATCTCATATAAACATGCATTTTATTTCCACCATCCTGCATATACATCTCAGTATCATAGGAAAAGTAAATCATCCATATACAAGTCTGCATAATAGAATCATATTGCATATACATCTCATCATCTAAACCACCAAATCATGTAGAATCATACATATAGAAAGCAAACCAATGCACATCATATCAAAAACACTAGCTGCATCTCACATAAATCAAACTATCTGAGTACAATGAATGGTCGCAAGTCTAAACAAAGGAAGGTAATCAACTTATATATCAATAAATATCAGTGTGTCGGGATACAAAAATGGATACTACTCAGAGTATATCAAATGACATCACTACAAAAATGGTACATGATACATAATGGGATAAACATGTGCTACCCCCACCCTCGCCAGGAGGTGGACGAGGGGGTGGCATATCAGAAGTTGATCTCTATGATGAACCAGGAGCTCTAATACCACTTCTCTGTGATTGCTAGGCCCTACTCGATCTCTGGGAAGCTGTGTAACTGGGCACCCTCTGCTCTGCAGGAGCTGCACCCTCATAATGGTGCCTCTAGTACTCGATCTCTCTATGGGCATCACACCCAGATCTATAATATCGGTCAAGGACATCTTGGTGAGAGGCATCTTGTACACTATCAATAAATGATCAAACCTCTACTTGAGCCTATCGCTCTCTAGACTCAGCCGTTGTAACTCGGGCCTCCAATGCTGTAGTATAGGCATTAACAGAAGAAAGCCTGGCCTGGAGATCCTGCACCTACTGTGTAAGCTGCTCCAACTCTGAGAGATCAACCTCCATACCACCCATGGCCACATCTATATCTCCCTCCTTGGCCCTGTTCCCCAATCCATCACCATCACTATCTGAGCTCTCCCCCGTACTGCTGCCAGTATTGCAACTATCAGTCAAGGAACCGATATCCACACTCT
>MU225929.1:1008687-1021309 GCA_018584345.1 Thuja plicata
TATATATATATAGACACACACACACACACACACACACATTTATGTCTGTATTTATAAACATAAGTATTATGATTATGAATACAAGTATATATATATATGTTTGATAAAACTCTGCTTGAAATATTGGTCTATTTTAATTTATCAAACACACACACACACACACACACACACACACACATATTGGTATATATGCCTCTAAGTACACAAACTGGAATAATATGCATTTTATCATACATATATATTCGATGATTATAAAGGGTACTCAAGATTATTTTTTCAAAAAGTTTTATTATGATGAGAATTAAAATGTGTATTTAAGCTTTCAAAGTTTTTCACAATGATGATAGGATTCTAATGATATTTTCAGAAAGATAAAACAAATATAGGAAAAATAATAAATTACAGAAGAGGAACGGATAGAATTGCAGAAAGATATGACAGGAGTAAATTAGCAAAGTTAGAAGAATTATAATGACAACATATACTGAGTTAATAATCAAATACATCCTTATTCTTAGATATATTCAGATAGGTCTTGATGATATTGTCCCAAAGGCATGTTTTTGGATTAAATTGGAGGGCAGTCATGTGATAATATTATGTTTCTGGGTAGAATAAGTTATGATTTTTGAGTGATGAACTACATTAATAGTTTCTTTTCCGAATGAATTAAAAAGTATGAGCAAAACATAGTAGATTTTATGCATAGACAAGATAAATATGGCATATATTTTAAGGAGTATTGCTTTTTCCAATATAAGGGGAATTTATATATGATGGAAAGTCATATGCATTTCCAAATATATTCAGACAGATCTTTTTGATATTGTCTCAAAAGAAAGATTTCAAACTGTAAGGTAGGCATGAGATAGTATTGTAATCTGGGTTAAAGTAAGATCTAGTTTCAAAATAATGAACTATATTGCTCTTTCCTTTTTTGGAACTATAAGGTGAGCAGAACAGAGCATATGATATAGATAAGGGGCATAGATAAATATACAGGGAATACTTTTTTTTCAGAATTTAATTTTTCCAAATAAGGACGGAGGAACTTTGTAATATGTAATGGGTAATAACAGATTTTAAATCTTCAGAATGGAGCCTATAATTTTATAATATTAGAGATGGAAATTAAGGAGTAATAATGAGTAACCTTCTATTGGAAGTTCCTTTATGATATAGAGTCTCAATATAGAAGCAATGGTTATATAGGAAAGCATATATAGGTATAGAAATAGATGGACTGTATATATATATATATATAAACATTTAAAACATTGAGACAGGTATAAGTAGGAATACATACTATTTAGAAGGATGTATTAACAATGAATAGAGAAGCAAAAATAAAGATATGTTTCTAAATTATGAATAAAAGGAGCAATAGAAGACAATACTGGTAGAAGGAATGGACTTGTGAAAATGGACTAACCTTATATACTTAAAAGGTTTTTGTATAAAGAAAGGCCATGCAGGAACAGGTATGAAAAAGCACCAGAGTATACTGATAGCACAAATGTAGATCGGAAAGGACCTGATTCAGAGGACACCAGTTTATAACAAGAGGACTGATCAGAAGAAAGATTGCAATATAATGATTAGAAATTGACGGATGTACTGTAAAATTGGATGTATTTATATATTTTCAAAAACAAAATGGATAAGATCCATAGTTTTTCTGTAAATGGGGGAATGCCCTCATAATTTTAATGTAAATATTGATCTGGACTTCGGTCCCGGGCTAGACTGGAGGTTTTCTTCTCCATTCTTTCCTACCAGTGCCCGCAGCGAATGGAGTTTTGTAAAATTGTGATATATATTAATAAAATTTTGGCTACGGCCTTTTACCGATAAAAATAAAAAAATAAAAAATTATAATATTATATTTTCATATAGTAATTATTAAAATTGTAAAAATTTAAAAAATATACATATAAGCATTAAAAATTTAAATAAATAATTAATCACTAATATATTATATTTTACTATTTTACTAATATCAACTATTAAAAATAGTTAAAAACTAATAGATAAGAAGTGAGAAAAATAGTAATCAATTATTAAAAAAAAACAAAAAAATCTTACTCAGTTCCATTCTCCCTTCATTAATAGTGAACAAGTGATAATAAAAATGTAACTGAGGGATAATGGTACAAATTCTGCAACCCTGCAGTGGTATGGTGGCCCATCATGCATATAAATGGAATGTGGCACATGCATCCAGCCATATTGAATGATATGGATGGATAGTCATTGCCCAAGTTTAGGGTCTGCTTTTTGCCTTTTCTTCAATCCATATAAAACGACAAGCTTGCGATGTGGGTCCATAGCAGTGTACTAGTTTTTGTCAATTATTCATAATTTCCTCTGCTTTGGGTGATACAAAATATAGTTGTCAGCTTTGAAACAAGACTAGAAAATATAATATTTGTTGTCATCCGCCACACCATTTAATCCCTTTTAAAACTTCAAATTTAAAATTAATTTTGTGTGTCAAAACAAAGTTGTACATGACAAAAAAAATATGATATCTGACGACCACTCATAAAAACAACTCCATAGTGAACTTCAAAGTTGTAGACACTACAAAGTGATTGGCTCAATTGCTATGTAGTAAATGTGATCAACCAAGTTCACTTCCAATCGATTAGATTGTAATCCTTTCAACAAATGCATCTTTATAACCGACTAGAATTCTTCTTAAATATAGTTGTTGGAATTGTAGTGGGAGCAAATCATGGCGATATTGCAAGATCGATTTGCATGGTGGTGAGAGAATGGGTGTTTGCAGCGATGGGAGGTTGATCACAACTTTCATGGCCATCTCACTATATTAGAGCATAGTGCAGACTAAGAAATTGGTGGAGGAGAAAGGCAGTTGGGTAATTTATTGTTGCATAGGGAGAGAATGGAGGCAACTGTATAATTTGTTGTTGCGGTAAAATTTAAAATGCTTTCATTCCTCTTTCTTGTTTTTTTTTTCAAGTTTGAGCCATTGATATTTAACCTAATCCTAAATTTAAACAAATTGAAAAATGATTTTCATTTTGCCTTATCTAACTCCTTTCCGTCAGTAGGGTATTTTATTTTACTCATTTTAATTGTTTTTATACGACAAACTTATGTAAACAAACATGAATATCTGGTTAGGTGAAAATAAACTACAAGAGCTCATAATCTTCTATTTGGCTTATTTTAAATAGTCCTGCATTAATAGGGTTTCGTACTTTTTCCTTGCAAACACTGCACGAGTTCTTTGTGAGAGCTCCCACTTAAATTGTGCTCCAATCAATTAGGAAACCAGTCGATCAGGAAAAATCATGAGACTATCTTTCTATTAAATGAAACCTATTTTCCCACTCAAATATGATCTATTTTATATTGTCTATCAGTTTTCAGTCTCTGTGTTACTGTTAATTGTTACTATTTTTCAATTATTTATAGGGTTTCAATGTCTTGTCTAATTTAACCCGAGTAAAAAATCTAAACTCCTTTTGGAAACTCATCTTTACAAAAAAATGACAAAATCCTCTCAAGTCAAATATGCTAAGACACGTGCTTATCTAAGAGCTCATCCAGTTTATCCAGAAAAATAAACACAAGATCAAAACATGACAACAACGTTGCACTCATCTTCAGGTTCTCATTTACTATTTTTACAGTTGTAATGACCGCCAACAAGATTTTCTATTGCCAAAAAAATAATCCAACTATACCATATAACCATTCGTAAGGCGCATTATAATTGTCAATCTATTTAGGAATCTCTTGGGAAGATTTAGATAATGCTTTCACAACTGTCAATTACCACTGTCTATATTGAGTGTGTTCCATAATAATAGTAGTACCTATAACATATCGGGTTTCATGTGATGAAGAATGTTGCAGTCCAATCACCAAATGCAACCATGTAAACTCTTCATTCTGATTTAAATTGTGTTTAATAGATATTGATTCCTGTTGGTCATCGGGACTTTGGGAGACCTTCACTGATGTAGGCCGCAAACATGTTTGGAGAAGGCCGATGGACTGGATGAATGAAGTTGTGGAATTTGTGATATTCCAATCAAATCAGTTTTCTCAAGTTTGAGTTCTAGGAACTGAAAAGATGTATTCCCTGCATATGCCCTTTCAAATAGTGTTTATTGGCTCCATCCACCATGCTTGGTCTATAATATAACACATGAGATGGTGATTTTTGGGGCAAAGGATGACTTTTAAATATGCGGCCTCTTAAAACTTTTCATTACATTGTCTCATGACAAATGACTAAAGCGGAAAAGGATGTAGCTCGAACCTATTCCTAACCTCCTTTTGTGATTCTTTGACGTGTGCCAGTGTGGTCTTTGTACTTTAAACCATTGAAACATTTTTCCTTTTGACCTTTGAATTTGAAATTGAACTTTTGAACCTTGAACTTTCGTAAAGGTTTGATGCAGGAGCATCTTGGGTCATTGGCAATCCTCCACAACCAAAAAGATGTTTTGCTTTCAGTTCTTTAATTTATTCTTTGTCGATCGGGTTCTGCTGCTCGGGCATGCTTGTCTCTGTCGCTCGGGTTCTGTTGCTCGGGCATGCTTGTCTTTGTTGCTCGAGCATGCTTACCGACGGATTTTGGTAATGTCCTTACCGACAGGTTTTCTGACGCTCGATTATGCTTCACCGACAGTTGCTGATTTTCAGTGTTCCTCCGCTCAAGACGCTTATTTTGGGAGTTGGATCTTTTACCGACTTATTCATTTAATTTTGTTGGCTTAATTTATTTAGGGTCTCTCATTGGGATCTGTGTGGACCTAAATCTGGGTCTCTCTTATGGATTTGAGCACCAACCTCTTGTGGTGGACTCTTGTATATATTTGGTTGTATGTTCTTAGTTTTGGGATCATTCTTAGAGCAAGAAAGCAAATGTTTAGATATTGAGATCGAAGGTCTGTGATCTCTATTGTATTAAAATCTTGTTGTAATTCATTGAATATATGAAAAAAACTGGGAAGGCCTTACAACCTGACATGTAATGAGTTTGATTAAGTTAATATAAAGGATCTCTATGTTTTCTTCTCTCACTGTGTTGTTTGGATTTTGCATTGGTTCTGCAAGGTGGTTTGGTGTTTGGGAGTGCCTCTGGCCCCGTCTCCATCCTCTCCTTGCGTCAAGGTTCAAGCTCAATGGTTCAACACTTTACTCCTTGCAGATTTGAATGTTGAATATTTGAACTTTGAACATAGGCAATCTGAACTTCTGAACTCTTGGTGTTGAACTTGCACCTTCGAACTTATTGAACCTTGAACTTTGGACTAAAAATAGGTGTGATGGTTCAAGTTCAATGTCTGCTAACCTGAACATTTGAACCATGATTCTAAATCATTGAACTATCTAAACTTTGAACCTTGAACTTTCGTAAAGGTTCAAGTTCAATGGTTTAACACTTTACTTTGCAGATTTGAATGCTGAACATTTGAACTTTAAACCTGGGCAATCTGGACTTCTGAACTCTTGGTGTTGAACGTGCACCTTCGAACTTGTTGAACCTTGAACTTCGAACAAAAAATAGGGTTCAAGTTCAATGTCTACTAGCCTGAACCTTTGAACCATGATCCCGAACTGTTAAATTTTTTAAACTTTGAACCTTGAACATTCGTAAAGGTTCAAGTTCAATGGTTCAACACTTTACTCCTTGTAGATTTGAATGCTGCACATTTGAACTTTGAACCTAGGCAATCTGGACTTTTGAAATATTGGTGTTGAACCTACACCTTCGAACTTGTTGAACCTTGAAATTTAAACCAAAAATAGGTACGACGGTTCAAGTTCAATGTCTGCTAACCTGAATATTTGAACCATGATTCTGAACTGTTGAACTTTCTGAACATTGAACCTTGAACTTTCGTAAAGGTTTAAGTTCAATGGTTCAACACTTTACTCCTTGCAGATTTGAATGTTGAACATTTGAACTTTGAACCTAGGCAATCTGGACTTCTGAACTCTTGGTGTTGAACCTGCACCTTTGAACCTGTTGAACCTTGAACTTTGAACCAAAAATAGGTACGATGGTTCAAGTTCAATGTCTGCTAACTTGAACCTTTGAACCTTGATTCTGAACTGTTGAACTTTCTAAACTCTAAACCTTGAACTTTCATAAAGGTTCAAGTTCAATGGTTGAACACTTTACTCCTTGCAAATTTGAATGCTAAACATTTGAACTTTGAACATAGGCAATCTGGACTTTTGAACTCTTGGCGTTGAACCTGAACCTTCGAACCTGTTGAACCAAAAATAGGTACGATGGCTCAAGTTCAATGTCTACTAACCTGAACATTTGAACCATGATTTTGAACTGTTGAACTTTTTGAACTTTGAACCTTGAACTTTCGTAAAGGTTCAAGTTTGATGGTTCAACACTTTAATCCTTGCATATTTGAATGTTGAACATTTGAACTTGAACTTAGAAAATCTGGACTTCTGAACTCTTGGTGTTGAACCTACACCTTTGAACCTGTTGAACCTTGAACTTTAAACCAAAAATAGGTATGATGGTTCAAGTTCAATGTCTGCTAACATGAACATTTGAACCATGATTCTGAAATGTTGACCTTTCTGAACTTTGGACCTTGAACTTTCGTAAAGGTTCAAGTTCAATGGTTCAATGCTTTACTCCTTGCAGAGCTTTGAATGCTATGCATTTGAACTTTGAGCCTAGGCAATCTGGACTTCTGAAATCTTGGTGTTGAACCTACACCTTCAAACTTGTTGAACCTTGAACTTTGAACCAAAAATAGGTATGATGGTTCAAGTTTAATGTCTGCTAATCTGAACACTTGAACCATGATTCTGAACTATTGAACTTTCTAAACTTTGAACCTTGAACTTTCGTAAAGGTTCAAGTTCAATGGTTCAACACTTTATTCCTTGTAGATTTGAATGCTGAACATTTAAACTTTGAACCTAGACAATCTGGACTTCTAAACTCTTGGTGTTGAACCTGCACCTTTGAAACTTTTGAACCTTGAACTTTGAACCAAAAATCTAGGTACGATGGTTCAAATTCAATGTCTTCTTACCCAAACCTTTGAACCGTGATTTTGAAATGTTGAGCTTTTTAAACCAGCTGAACTTTTTGAACTGGTTTAACATTCTTTCAACTACCACTTCTTATAAACATGATCTTCATAAAAGGTTATGAGAGAAATCATTAAGGGAGGGCACAAATTCCAATTTTGATGGTCATAAATAGAGGAAGAACTTAATTTCAAAAATTTAAATTTGGGGGACCATAAGTGGGCCAACAAGGCATACCTCAACGTTATCTTAGAAAGCTCCGACAAATTTAAATGTTTTGATCTTCTTTTATTATTGTTCTCTTTCTGATATTTGTAAATCTACACTATTATACACTACCTTATATAATGTAAAACTTCATTTAGAGTTTCCACAAAAACACCTGTCGGCGATTCCCTTGCACCTCCATTAGGTGCAAGTGCTAGTATATTTTGAATTTAAAATCTCTCCAACTTCCTTAGGCCCCGTTTGGTTGGGGATGGAATTGGATTCAAAACCTGATTATCTCAAAATAGGGTTTTGAAATTTTGGTTTTGCATCTTCCGGATATAGTTTGGACCGTTTGGTTGATCTGGAAGATGAATGAGTCAATCTATATTCTGCGTTTGATTGTCAAGTTTGAAATTGGAATTGGAAGCCTAGTTCATAGATAACAACCGATTTTCTTCCTCATTGACTCGCAGCTTCCATCAACAGATAGGAATTGCAGTGATCTGCAAAGATTGAGAATGCGACGAATAAGATCAAACATTGGCTCATGTGCATAGGCTGAGAATGCAGCGGCTAATACAAGCAAAATGATTATGACAGTCACATCATCGTGATACTTCCTCCGTCACCCAGAAGGGATCAAGAGACCAACCACAGTAAATCAAAATACAACTGCACATAATGATAAAGCATTAGGTTTCCATATTCTAAGTATCCCCACTCCAATTCGTATACAAGGATAAAACTCATAGTCTCACGCTACAACAACTAAATTGCATGCCAAGTAAGAATGAAGAAGAAAGTTCCCGAGCATCACCTGCATTTTCTGCAGCTCTAATTTAAGAGTTGCTCTAATATGTACTTGGCCGGATCACCCAAAGGGTTCGCCATAATGAATGAATCAACAAGTTCGACAACCTCAGCATTGCTAAAAAAAATCGAACAAACCATCACTTCCAATGACAATAAATCGATCATGTTCTGAGACCCTGTGAATATTCACAGATGGTTGAGTATGAATATATGGCCGAGTACGAATATATAGAAATATCACGGATCCAACAAAATTATAAAATGGGGTTAAAAAAAACATAAAACCAGGTTTTGAAATCGTATTCCACCTATTTGGATGGAAGATGGAAATCCTCATTTTAGCCTGAAATTGGAAGATGGAAAATATATTCAGGTTATTGTTTTAACGCACCAAACGGCGGATTTGAACCCAAATTCTGGTTTTGGGCATCAAAATCCAATTCCACCCCTCAACCAAATGGGGCCTAAATTTAGTAGCTGAAAATTTTAAGATGAAACATTTTATAAAATTTATGGGACTGTCAATGGGCCCTTGGTCTATGGGTGAAGTTAAATGGTTCACAAAGAACCCACCAAGGATCAAGTTTTGCTGAGTGCAAGTCTCGACATCATAAGGGATGAGGCTGCGATCGTGCTCGAGGCGAATTTGGCAGCCTATCATATTCCTAAACCTTCTATAAAAAAACAGAAGTTTTTTTTTTAAATATGAAACGGCTCACCTATAAACATTCCTCTCAGCTGCGAGAACTAATTTTATATCCATTTTTTAACCTTCGGAGCTTTTCCAAAAAAATCCAGCGAAGAATACTACCGTTTGGAGGGACACCTCAGGAAACCCTGATTTGAATGCCTGGGTAAATAGTCCACTTCACTGTGCAAGGTGAACGCATTTCAAGCGCAGGCATGGCGTTGGCTTCCCTAGTGATTCCGCGCACGATACTCTCTCCTACATCTCCACGCCTTATTCTACCTGGCAATAAACTCCGTGCATTTGCATTTTCATACGCTTCGGCGCCGGGAAATTCTTCTGCTGTTAACCGTGCGGCTACAATTAGCGGCCTGCAAAGAGATGCTGCTAAGTTTGGGGTGGCCGAGAAGTTCCCTCGGCCAGAAACAATACCATGGCAGAAGGAGTTAACCAACAAGGTCCAGTTAATAGGATTTATAGGTAAACCGGTTGAGTTGAAATATACTAGTACAGGGAAAGCCTTTGCATGGACTAGTCTTGCAGCCAAATTAGGTGCCAAGTCGCCGGAATCTACTTGGTATGTTTCTGAATATTCAGTAACCCTAAGAATAATGTTTTCATAGTCTCTGTGAATTGTTCTGAGTGTTTTGTTAATTGGTTTTCACAAGACCTATAAGATTCAGTTCTCGCCATGAGATACTGTCATTGTTTCTACGATTGAGGACGAGGGCGTGATACCATTGAATATGAAAACAGGGGTCCCTGTGTGTTTTATTTGAAGTTCATGTTAGGTCAGGCTCAGTACTTATCCGGTATCATTTTGTCTTTCAGCTATATTATCGTTATGAAGATAACTTTTGAATGCGTTTGAAACTTTGAATATCTGGGTCTCATTTGCCGATTCTTTTGTTTTTCTATGATAGATAACAAGAGATGGAGTAGCATTAAATTTAATCTAACCATGAAGTTCCATATTGGATATAAGGCTTGGTCTGTGGCAACATACAGCCTAATATATCATGTTTTTTATCAATAGAGTAACGTTATAATGGAGGTAGTTTTTCTACTAACTGCAGATGGGCATGTTTACTTATTTGGCTTCCTCTCTCCTTCTCTGTGTCTGAGAAATTTAAAAATATCCCCTTGAGCTTCTTAAATATGCCCTGGCCTCTTCCATGGCTGAAAATTATAAAAAGATGCCTTGCTTACAAGCTTTTTAAAGAATACTCCACTCTTCCCCTCTCCTATTTGAGGGATGAAATATCCAAGAGTCCGTTGTACAAGCTTCGTAAAATGCGCCTTTCATGTCATCTTTTCTCTTCAGGAAATCCGAAAAATCCTCTTCCAATAAGCTTCTTAAAAATGCCTTTACCTTCCCCTCTCCTCTTCTGTTGTGGGAAAATCCCAAAACACTGCTTTCCTACAAACTTCTTGAAAAATACCTTTTCCGACCCCTCTCCTCTTATGTGATTGAAAAATGTCAAAGAGTTTCCCTTCCTACAAGCTTCATAACATATGCCTTTTTCTCTCAAGTGAGATACACGTATAATTATGTGTCTAGGACTTGCTTTTATGGCTATGAAATGATCATATCATATGTTTGTAAACCAGCAAAGACATCTCTCTCTCTCTCTCTCTCTCTATATATATATATATATATATATATATATATATATATATTATCAGTCTTAGTTATTAGTTATAGAACCAGAAGACTCTTCAACAAAAAGGACTTAGAGATGATATATATTATCAATCTTAGTTATAAATGTTATAGAACTAGAAGATTCTACAACAAAAAGGACTTAGAGATGATATATATTAACAATGCTATATATTCATATGATAGGACCGCCGGTTGAGACAATAGCACAGAACCAAAGGATTCTTCAAGTTAAGACACCAGCACATACCATGAGTTCTGACGTGTGTTTGAAGACAATTCATCTATACTAATCATAGTCACAAGATGAAGAAAAGAGTAAATGAATCTCTGATTAGTTGTACTATTAATTCATGAAGTTTTGCGCTTTTTATGACCCTGGTGTCTGCTACTCCGGGTAATCACGCAATAGGTTTGTTTGTTGATAAGGAAAGAGTGGGCTACTTCATTCCTTAACATTTTCTCCTTAAATTAAATAACAAACCATGTGTCTCGACCTTATTTATTGTCACCACTAAGTGGAAAAGCTTGTTTCATTTTCAATATTGCATAAGCACTCCATCGAATAAGTGAGAATGTTTGGCTTGTTGTTTGGTGTATTTCCTTTCCATTTACAATAGTCAATTTGATTGTAAGAATTTTGAACTTCGTATGCTCTCACATTGCCCATTTTAGGATTTGGGTGATCAAAGAGTGGTAAGGTTATTGCATTGTATCTAATTTGCAGTTGATTTTTTTAACAAAATTAGGGGTGTTTATTACATCTATAATTAATTGAGAATATCAATACAATGGGAACCCCTTGTTTATATAGATCAAGGTGAGATGTAGTATTGCATATGATTATGGTACATATTTTAATCTTATGCCTTGAGACATGAAGTGATAAGTATCCCATGTGCAACCCAAGTAAACTTAAGTAACTAGTGTGATAAGGACCTAGGTGATAAACTGGTTAGGTAAAACACCTTGTTCACACCAACAATCAAAATGTACATACACTAAATCCTTCATCTTTTTGAAGCCCATCAGTTTCACTTAATTGAGTGGATAAAGGAGTATGCACTTCATTTCTGTTTAGCTAAAGAGGAACTAGCAACTTGTTGAGATTTGAGACAAAATCAATTCAATATTTATTATTTTTAATTATTGTTGCCAAAGAGAGAAAATTAAAAATGCATGCTTGTGATAGAACTTTGATAGCAAGAGCCAACATGTTATAGATCTTTGACCTTGAGGTACCACTATGTATGAGCATTCCTGCGCTTCTTGAAGAGTGTTGAGTTTGTAACTCAATAAAGCTATAAAATTCCCAAACGCACTGACAAGTATGTCCTCTACATTTGTTTAAGGAAGAATCTAGCGAATGCTACCATGTACCTTAGCTAACTTCAATTTTTTTTTATGGTGGCACCCTCCTAGGAAAAGAAAGTATATCTATTCTCTAATACTTAGGGGTAAAAGAAAATGCTAGGAGATGTAAGTTTCTGTTCATCTTGTTCCCTTGTTCTTTTTTTTTTGATAAGTGATAATATTTTATTAATATGCCCAAAAAGTTGTACATCGTAGCCAATTGGCAGAATATTTTAACCAAGCTAATCTTCTACATTTGCAGTGTGTCAATACCAGAGTTCCATGACTCGCCGCGAGTCATGCGAGTAATGATGATCCGCGGGTCGAGTCATGGCTGCTGAGTCATGATGACCCGTTTCCATGACTCGACGAGTCATGGGTCATGACTCGCCGAGTCATGGGTCTATGACCCGGCCATGTTGCCTAAAAACATAAATTTAGACAATATAATTTAATTAATTAATTATTTTTTTCTTGCAAACTTGGGTCAATAATGGGGACATTACATTTTCCTGGATGCTAAAGTTTTCAAATAGATTGAAGAATTGTGTGACAAATAATATATTTGTGAAAAGTTTTTGACAAATATTAGGAGTTCGGGTTTCACGTGTTGGGTGCAGCTATAGATGTCTTCCAAGCAATTTTAAGATTGGACTCTACCATTTCTTGAATTCTTGTGATCATTCTTATTCGGCATTTTTAAGGATATTGCTGTTCAAGTGAAAATTTGTGTGATTAGTCTATTGCAACAAGAGATTTGGAGGTTCTAATAACTCGTTTCAAGTACTGTTCAACTTTACACTCTATCTAGCATCTTTGGCATTCATTATTGCAAGTAT
>MU225929.1:1021359-1075139 GCA_018584345.1 Thuja plicata
TCAACTTTAAACTCTATCTAGCATCTTTGGCATTCATTATTGCAAGTATCTTGGTGTCATGTTGAAGGTTAGAAAAATAAGTATTTACATATTTGTAATTCTGATATCTGGAACAGCAATTTCTATTATTCATTTTAATTGTTTCTAATTCTATATATGGATTTTATATACATTTAACACTATTTATAATTCTGCATATCTATGTTTTCTATTTCCTTCAGCTACAATTTACGTTTGTACTTATGCGATGAATGTATGTTTATGTATGTGATCATATTAGCTTCTATTTGATGATGTTATAGTGTTTTTAAGCTTTACTCAATAATGGGTGGCTGAAACAAGTTTTAAATCCTAAAAAATCTTTGTTTTTCATTTTGCCGAGTCATTGCCGAGTCATAGGCGAGTCGCGGACCGAGTAGTCCTTGCCGAGTCATGGGCGGGTCCGAGTCATGGAACTTTGGTCAATACTGATCACCAAAATGACATTTAGCCCATTAACCTTACCTACCACCCCCAAATAAGCATCTTTCTACCCTAAACATCCAATTAATCTAAGCCCTTTTTTTTAAACAATATCTGGGCTACATCCAAAAAAATAATAATTGCAGACAAAAAAGAGATAGCATAGGAAAACTTTTACTCCTTCCAGTGTTTCAACATTTCCTCACGAGTTTCAGTATTGATGAAGATACCCCCCCACCATGTCCACCTTTCCTTTCTTTCGCCCCAGTATTGGCTTTGCTGGGCTGCAATCCTCCCCTTCTAGCTTGAGCTTGGCCTTCGACTTCCTCGGAGTATGCTTCCTCTTCCGCCGACGCTCTGCCTCCAGTTGCTCCATTTCCTCCTCATGTTGTGCCAATAACATTAATAGCTCCTCCTAGCCCACCCTTGCTTCCGCAATTCTCTGCGACTTTGGCATCGATGAGCCCCACACAATGAAAGGTTGAAAATCCCGGTTTGCACCCTCCACCAAATGTCACAGCCCCTCCCTTGTTAATATGCCCTTTCTCGGCTCTGCTTTACCCAAAAGCGGGGTCAATTCGCCACACCAGACTGGCTTAACACATAGCTTCATAACTCGTAAGACTTCCTCTTTGCTCGCTGCCAGCTAAAAAGCCCATGCACAAAAAAACGACGCAATGTCGAGATTGTCGAGCGGGCGAATGTCCATCGACATATTCTTTGCCAAAAATTTTCCTCACACTGGCAGTAAACCGGCCATCCTCAAGTTTAAAAACGCTCCCCAACCTCCTATTTGTGATTTCCCCTCTAAATCCCGATAGCTGATTAACAAAGTTCATTGAGAAATTGGCTTCCATGCTCTCTCCTTGTCACCACTACCAGCCTCCAAAACACTGTCGTTTTCCAAATTAGGCGGGGTTTAAATAAAAAAAGAGGGCCCCATCCAGATTGTTTCGGCCCCAACTTATGTCATCACCAAAATAGAGGATGACGTGGTCGACAATCATTCTTTAGCATGCCCCCTGTATTCTGTTTTAATCCTGCACTACATGACATGATTTCTAATAGTAGCCTAAACTATGTAGGCCCTACCCACGACAAAAGGCAAGAGGAGACCGCGACAATCCATTTTCAAGAATTTAATTTTAATTTAAATTTACAAACTTAAATTTTAACCCCTCTAAAATCTTCTACCAATTCTTCCTTATTTTGGACATGCAAAGCCACGCCAATGTTTGACAACCTGTCTGCAAGCTCATTACTTTCCCTCAATACATGTGAAATCTTAAAATCTTCAAAGGATTCAAGTAGAGCTCTAATTCTTCTAATAAATTTATTCAAATGCCATGTTCCCATTGCACCCTTAGCTATCCCATTAATTATAATCTGCGAATCCCCTTCTAGGTGAATCTTCCTTACCCCAAGTTTCTTAGCCAATTTCACTGCAAATATCGCTGCCAAACTTTCTACCTCATTATTTGTTCCTACTGGAAGCTTTTTAGCACCAATCACCTGAACATATCTTTGCTCGTCTTTGAAAACACATCCCGCACCTAAAGAGCCCGGGTTACCCTTTGATGCCATCAAAATTCACCTTCATCCAACCCCTTTCCGACAGATGCCAATCCATCATAGCTCTAGAGGAAAGAGGTTGAATCCTCAACTACCCTTGAACGGGCCTATCTTGTTCCCTTGTTCTAGTATAAGTTTTTGCACCTATTTGAAAAATGTTTTTGAGCATTTTTCCTCCTTAGTTGCTACTATACCCCTTAGTGTGGCGTCAATGTATCTTGCCCAACCATGACTGATTTGTATTGGTGAACTTGATCATAGTCACGACGAACTAAGTGAAACTCAATAGATATTCTACCATGAGCTCACCAATCATCATCCATGCTTTGACCTTTGAACCCATTATTGTGTTAGTTTGCCTCTATATGCTCTAAAGTTTGTTGATTACCATGGTCCTTGATGCCCAACAACGTAAAACTATGTTGAAAAATAAAAACAATAAAAAAGTAGATGGCATTTGAACCTAGGCTCCACCAAGTTTCAGGGACAAGGATGACAGGGGAGCGGGGCGTGTTTTTGGTACAGGGGTTCTTTTGGGCCATTTTTTATGGGATGACTTTTTAAAAAATAGGGAAATTTTTAAAAATATAGAAAACTTACAATTATTCATATCATAACATTGATAAAGCATTCATTATGTATCATTATAGAACCTTTGTGAGCATGCGTAATCCAATAGGAATCATAGGGATTTTTTGCATTATGAAAATGACATTTCTTGCCAACTATGACTTAACTTGTATTCAATAGTATATTGAACATTGAATATAGCTCGCCAACTTTGTTCATGGAAAACCTTGTATACTAAACAAGTTGTCCATTTTATGAAACAAGATAATCCCTAATTATGGCTTTGACTGTGAAGATGTAGAGATTTGTAAATGGGGGACATGTATTTTGCAGATTTTGTGATCATGATTCATTATTGGTATAATATTTGGTTTGAATTATAGTTTGATGGGCTTTAGGGGGAATGCCCCCAATGGGATCAAGGTACAGCGCACCTTGCGGGGTTGGGGCAGCCCCTTGACCTCGTACCAAGCTCAAATTGACTTTTTTAAAGCCACAGAAACCCATTTTCATTTTTTTTTTGTAACTCCTAGTGGCTATGTCATTAACCAAACAAGCATTGAAAGGTTGTAAGTTTTTTTTTTAAATTACATAAAATTGTGCCTAGGTATGTTAGGGGATGACTAGCTGTCCTTGGGGCAGATGGGGGATGCTTGGACGCTCCCTAGCCATCTTGGGGATGGCTAGCTGTCCCCTATGTACCTTGTGCCAATTTTTGCTGTTTCCAAAATTTTGCAGATAAGGGGGAATGAAGAGGAGACATCTCTTGGACGCTCTCTAGTCCCGAAAATGTTTCTAGGACGGGTGCAGGGGTACCAAGGCAAGGGACACATCTCCATGGAGCATAGGCTTGAACTAGAATAAATAATTAAAATGTAGATTGAAAGTTTAAACCTTAAGTAAATAAAAAAATAAAAGATTGAAATTTCATAAGCTTCCTTCATTTGCTTCGACTTGGAGGACTTGATGGTGACTTGTAACACATGATGTTTAGTCACAAACATTTGAATCTCATTAGCCCTAGTATAGATTTTCTTAATCTACTCAATTTGTGTGCCAAAGTTTTGGATCATCAAGTTTAGTGAGTGGATGACACAATAGCCAAGATGTGTTTCTATCTTATCTCAACGAATAATCTCACAACTTTACACTTTTTATGGTGTCTATTATGACTTGGGCATTGTTTTAAGGCCTCATTGTCTCAGTTGACCTTATGAGGATGTGGGCAATGTAGTTTTCATCCTTCTTTTGCTTCTCACAATCAATTGCCTGTAAAAAAGTTGTCACTTAAGGCACATTGTAATGATATAAGTAAATGGCTTATTTTTGCAATCTCTCCATTGGTTAGAATTGATAGACAAATTTTCCTTAGCCAATAAGTTGGTGCATATGTTATAGCCAAAACTTTTATATCATGCGGGCGCTCCATTGATTCCGCTTACCATTTCCAACCAAAAATGGTTATCTAATGATGTTGAAGGAAATCCCATTGGTATAAATATGTGTAATGCTAATTGACATTGGCCCTTTCCTTCATTTTGACATGCCCTTTCTAATGGGCCTACATTCTTGGTTCTTTTTGGGAAAGAGAAGGGTTATAATATTGTCGAGAATACAATGTCTCAAGAAATGAATGTGGACAAGCGCTATAAGAGTTGGAACAAGATCTTTTAGGTGGCTTGCAGGATCTTTTATTGGCCAAAGGATGAGATTTTGATCTAGCTCTCTTAGTTGCACGATTGCTTCCTCTTGTTCTTTGACATAAGCAAGAACTTGCCCCATTATAATCATTTGTGGTTGGCCCACCACGAGCTCTGATTCTTTGGCTGATAATTGCATATAGACGAGCTTTCACTTTGACTTTAAGAGCACCTATATATACTTTGTTCTAGTACTTGTTATGGTGAGACATGTGACCACACCTTCAACCACATAATCAATGACACGTTGCTAGAGCAGTAATAATAGTTAAAATTGGAAAGCTCTAGCCGACCCTTGGCATATTGAGGTATAACTCTAGCCACTGTAACTGCACGTTTCAAAATAATATATAAAAACCAATACTTCAACTTTATGTTACCATTGGTCGTTAAAAATTAGGAAAACAATGATAATGTAACACTAGGCTACCATTACTTATTTAAAAATATTAATAGAAAACTTATAAAAATAGCAACCTTGAGCAATGAGTAGAAATGGAGTTTTGGGTGAGTGAGGAATTGGAGGTAGGAATGTGTTTATGTTTGTCTTGTGTGTTTAGTGACTTAAAATTAGGGTTCGCTAGGGTTCATTAGGTTTTTTGAAACATTGTGTAGGTTTTCTAAGTTAAAATAAATATAATTTTTCAAATTTAGTTTTAAATTTGGGTTTTTCTTAAGTTTGCTCAAGGAGTGGCTTGGGCGTGGCCATTTGACTTGGGTATGTACCCAATTTGAATGGTCATGCTTGGGGCCAAAATTGAGTGTATATCTAAAATGGGATCAAAACTTTGCCTAGACAAGTCTAGGGTTCGCATGGCTGGGCCTAGGGTCAGATTGAGGCTAGAACTAGACTGAGATAAGAACTTGGCCTAGAGAGGTCTTGGATTCAGCAGTGGGTTGTGGTGAATTGAGTAGGTCATAACTTATCTCACATGTTTCATTCCATTCACACATTTACTTATTTACTCCGCAAACGTATAGAGAGTTACATAAACAAGTTTACAATATTTTTATGTATTTCTTTGAAGCAAAAGATGCAACATTGTACCCTAGGTTTAGGTTATCAGCCATGTGCCAAGAACCTTTCAAATAAAATAGCAAATAGGAAGATGCATCTGACCTTTTGGTTAATACAGCATTGGATGACAATTATCCTTTCTTTTTTCTGCAATGTTTCTGTTCTTTCCCTTGTCTGTGATAAATTCAGTTAACTGCATTTCAAGATTAGAGCACTTTGAAGAGAGGAAACGGTTATTTTAAGGAATTAGATAATCTTAAGAGTCCTCTTTTCCAAACTTTACACTAAACACAGGCTCCCTTCATGTGCTACTTGAACACATTTATTCTATCAGACAAACACAAAAATCTTGGAATCCATGCAAAATAACCAAAAGAAACCTATGTGAAATTTAAAGATTCAATGCAAAGCATTTAGACATACAAACTCATATTCTCAATAATTTACTTCAATCGCATGATAATTTCAAATTAAGTCAACCACTGTCAGGCTTGATGGCGACACCCTTTATCTTGACATGCTTTATGAGAGCACTATTGTAAGGAAGCATTTAGAAAACTCTCATAGTGTGGAAGCAAACTACGTTGAGATATGGGATACAATTGATTCTAAATGGAAAATTTTGCACTTGCCTTACATGCGGTAGTTAGCTATTTGGAGCCTAAACTCTTTCATATAGATAGACAAAGTGTTAGTAAAGTTATGGCTAGGCTTTATGAAGCCTTTTGGAGGTTTGAATTTGATCCAACAATTGCAAGTCAAATTATGGATCAATGTTGGAAATATTGAATAGTAGAAAAAATATTTGAAATTTCAACGGTGAAATATGACATGCCATGTCTCGACATGCTTGGGTACAAATGATGATGTTCCTATGAAGCGGAGACCCCTAATTTACAATGTTTTGCTATTCAAATGTTGAGCCAAGTGACAAGTTCATGGATACACATTTTTTTGGCGACTATATATATTGCAATCATCTCCTTAGTCATTTACTACATACCCTAATTTGATTGGTGCCCTTGTCTCTATCTCCGTCCCCATATTGATACTCTTGCATCTTTTGGTGGCTATGATATTTGTAGTAATTTATAGTTGTATATGAACAAAACTACAAGTGACTCCACCTCTTCTTCGCAACTTCTACACATTCTTGAAGACATAGCTAATGTAGATGATCTTGACTTATTTGATGATCACTTTAGTTGTGCATTTAGTGGTGATGATACAAGTGCTCTTGATGATATTTTTTGAAGCTTGAGAGTAGTGATTTGTAATTAATTGTCACTTGAAAAAAAATGTCTTTATGATTGTGATTTCATATGTATCTGATAGCTTAATTTGATTAACTTATCATGGTTTTACAATTGTGTGAATCTTTTTGTACAGATTTCAAATTTATTTTATAATGTTTACCTATTTTGGCAGTTTTGTGGATTCATTTTTTCTATTAAAAACGAAAATGTAGATTTATATTATTCCAAATTTGATCACAATTTTTTTCTTGAATTTTATTAGTAGATGAACTTATTTTGAATTTATCTTTGCTGAACTTGAACACAAACATGAATTGGCAACTTAGCATTTGTTGTTGCCTCTTTAAGCGAGCTGGATAAGTTATGTTTTCTTTAACGAAAATCTTTCAATTTGATATGGGACATTGTAGATATGGTTATATTGTCGTTGTCTCTGTAAATGTTGATTTTCTTATCCTTTTCAATTGTGAGGTGATATATTGCATGCCTTAATATTGGTTTTGTAGATTTATACAAATCCTAAATTAATATGGTACATACTCATTTGTACTACATCAAAACTTATCTGATTTTCACTTTGTTCAACTTTTATATTGATGTTAGGTGCATAGGCATCTCATTTCTAATTTGTGTTTGATTTCATGAATTCTTCCTTGTGTGGGTTGTTTGAATCAGCTGAGGAGATGTTAACCTTTGGGAGAATTGACTTGAAATTAAGCTATGCATTAATTCTAGATATACAAGGTTTCAGGCTTCGTTGTAGATTAGTTTTACTCTAAGTAGGAAGAGTTGAGTAGAATCAGATCTTTCAAATACTTTTCTACTGCTTTTTGTTCTATTTACAAGAGCTTTCACATCTTTTTGGACTGTTATTTTGGTTGCTTTGTTTCAAGGTTGGATACTGCATTATAGACAATCCGACAACTTTTAGGTAGAACCAACTGCAGTTTGGGGGCACTGATTCTTATATTTTTTCATTTGTAGGTTCCTTTTTTCAATTTTGATTAGTTTTTGGTTTGCCTTTTTTGCTGTATTTCTTATGGCTGATTTGTTTCTGGGAGCATGATTTATAAATTTGTTTTGAATTCTCAGATTTGAGAGTTCGTAAAAATGTTTGCACTAGAGTCCTGACTCTTTTGGGATTAGTGCCTGTTTGATGCAATGTTTGAGGCCTTTGATGTCCATGGGTTTTTTTACGTGAGGCTGGATGGTTTAATTGTTGTTCCTTGGTGCAATTGTTATGTTTTAGTACTTTCCTGATATTCTTTTACATTTCATATTTGGCTAAATAGTAACCACTTCTTACAGATTTCTATTTGTTGAGGAGCAACTTTGGTATTCTCTTTGTATTTCTTTATACTGTTAATTATTGATCTATACATGTGGACTGATGTTGGGTTTTCTTTGAATGGCATCATCCCTCCTGTCAGTGGTTATTGGTAGATTTTGCATATTTTCTTATTGTTTTCTTAATGCTTAAAACATCTGTACGGAGTTGTTTTCCTTGCTAGATTAATTTAACTTGCCATGGTGCAGTTGGGATGAATTGGAAAATCTTAATATTTCCCTGGTTATAATTTGGAACATCAAATACTAGAACCAAATGAGAAAACACAAGGCTGCAAGCTTAATTTTTGTAGACATTTTACAGAAATAACTAAAGCATGATTGGTCTACTATGAGTGGATCACTAAGTTTTGCAGATAGGTGACACTTGCCATTCATTGCCATTATATGTTACTAATTTGGGACAGTTATTGTCTTCTTCACACAGTCATAAAACTAGATTGCAATGAAGTAACTTCAATTTGACTTCTCAAGTTGGTTTCATCATCTTAATTTTATTTCAAAATTAATACATTAGCATCCAGCTTTGTTACCTTCTCTCTGGGACCATTAGCTCAACATGAACCATCCATCTCAGCACTATTGGCTGAACCTTCACCACCATCCATCGTGGCATTGTTGGTTTAATCTTGCTATCACTCTCACAGGTCCGTTGGCCAAATCTTACCGCCATTTACAGGACCCCAAGTTTATCAAAACCTTTTACATTCACGAGGCAATGGATAATCATCACTTAATCCTATTGGACTTTTTTCACGACTTAGTCATGCTAGCATCTACATGAATGTAGGCCTATGTGATGTGTGCCTTTATCCACAAGTATTGTCTCATTAATCATGTCACCATGCATTCATATCAATCATGTTGCATGCACACGACTATTTACTTTATTTCTTTCAGTCATTCTATCATGCACAGGACTGTTGGCTATATCTTAATCATGCCAACAATGAGATTGTATGCCTATCTTAACCATGCTTCAATCCATGGGACTGTCAGCTAATAAATCATGCCACAATCCATGTTATTGTTGGGTTATCAATCATGTCACCATTCATGAGTCCGCTGGCTAAGTTAGTATTTATTAAGAACTCATAAAAGGATATTGCAGTCAACAAGTTAACTTCAAAAGAATGACATTTAATATTTAATGCAATTAAGGTACCTTTTTAAAGTTTAATACCTTCGGAAAATCAGCTGGAGTAGACAAAGTACCTCTTTGAAATATACCAGTCTGTAAAAGCTTGAAAACCTTAACAGCAAACAAGTTTAGAATAGTATCTTCTCAATTAACAATGAACTTTTGCAACTCAGAAATAATGCCTCGGGCTATTAATGGATCAATTCAGAAGACATTCAACAATTTCAAGAATTTTTTCAGAGGTTTTCTAGTTTCTTCATTTACCAGTTCAGTCTTCATCAATGATGCCCCTCTATACCTGCTTCAGGAATTCACAACATATATTGACAATCTAAAACAGAGAATTAATTCTTCTATTTTCTCAACAACCAGTTATGATGTAATTCTACTTGTATAACATCAACTCAGATATAATCTACCTCAGCAAGGGACTGAGTTGAGTGATCTTAATCCTATCAGCAGCTTGCCTTTGTCTAAAATGTATGGGTGGCGATGGAGTGATCGGGATGCTTGCATTCAAAGGTGCAAGCATAAGATACTCATTGTGAGCTCCTGCCTTTGCCAGCATGCAGATTTTCATTTCTGGATCTGACTTGATCTGCTCCTAAAAGGTGATTAGACACATGTTCATGTCCTTCTGAAATGGCACACACTTGCCATCAGTAGCTGTTGCTAGGACTGATGCCCTGTGATCTCTTGTAGCCTCCTCCTCAATGTGGTGCACCTGTAGCTATCATTGTGGATGGGGAACAGGATGATTATAATACTTAATAGACTTCTGGTTGGGGTCACGTCCTACGAGCTGTTGTTCACTCAGATTTGCATCTGAGAAGGCCTGAGTTTAGCATTCATTTAATGCTTAAATCGTGAAACACATTTGATGCCTTCTTCAAGCGAGTGATCCGTATATATACCAAATCCCCTCTTTAGGTTGGCCCAAGGAAAACATACCCGCCACAACACGTTAGGGCAGTTCAGCCTAGACGACAATGCACTTTATTTAATAATTATTATTTAATGATAATCACCAAAGTTGACTCCCAGCAAGTATTTGATAAATTTATTTATCTATTTAAAAGCTTGGTGCTGGCCGACCCAGCCACCAATTGGGGACATTACGGTGCTCCCATCTAAATTGCTTGCCCCCAAGCAATTCACACTTGCATTCTGAGTTGAATGCAAAGATCCCATATCAGCCTCACAATCACAGCTCCGCCACCTCGCTGCGGTACTCTGGGATTGACATTTCTCTTCAAACTCTATCAACGATCTTGTCAATCTTGGAACCAAGAAGTGGGAATGTTTCTTGGCTCACCTCCATTTAATTGAAGTGCATTATCATAGGATTTTTTAGATAAACCTGCAATTCTTCTTTAGGCACTCAATCTCAAACAAATTAATCATTACAACATCACATCTAATACTTACATTTAGAGCTGATTGTGTGGAATAATTTCTTTGGTTTTGCTGTTAGGGCTTAGTTTTACCCATCACCTAGAATCTGATTTAAATTTGGACTATACAAGCTGTTTAGTTAGGTTTGACTTGCAACTCTTGAAGACCCCTTTTTGGATATTCCTGTGCATAGCAATTAGCTAGCCCCCACTGTCATGGTGATTCCTTCAGTACTAGTGATCTGGGTAGATGATGACATGGCCATTGCTTGTTGTTTCCAAAATTAGGCAGCTAGATTTGATTTTTCTGCTCACAAATTACTCTAACCTTGCATTGATTGGAAATGACCAGATTAGGAATTCGCAATGTGGAAAGAGGTATTAGGGATAGGTTAAGGTTTTCGTCCCAACCTCCTTCACTAGTCGAGATTTTTGTCCTGAAGGTACTGCAAATTAGAAAATTCTTCCGAGTCTTGATGCTTGCCAATAGACCTCCAAAGCTTGTAAATGGGTGTTTCTTGTGCAGGGCACATAGGCCCAATTGTGGTGCTTGAATTTGAAATTAGAAGTTTGCTTTTAATATATCTATTTTATATTTTAATATTTATTAATAATATAAATATAGAAATAGTGTTTAAAAACACTTCTGTAAAAAAGTATTGGGGTCAGCCCTTGGGTTAAAAACTTAAAGGACATGACATTCATACCTTTAATTTGTTGAAGGCTTTTTCTTGCTCTTTTGACCATGTGAACGAGACCCATTTCTGTGTGAGCACATCCAATGGATGTAATATTTGAGCAAAGTTCTTGATAAATCATCATTAGTAGTTGTAAGGGCCCAAAAATGATCTTATTCCCGTGATATCTTTTGGAGCTTCCATCTCCACAATTGCACTTATTTTGTTAGGATTCGTTCAGTTAAGACTTGGAGACAGCATTTCTGAGGAGTTTGCGTTGTGGTACTGTGAATCAACACTTCTTTGGAATTGTGCTGATTTGCATAGTCCAATGTGCTTTGTCATGGTCTTTAGATGTGTTCCTTGGTTTTAGTAGATCAACCAATTGTACAAGAATGCCTTGAAATTTCTTATGGACATTTATCAATGATATGGAGGATTATTCTCTAGAACGTTGCATGAGTCGAATGACATTTGCGTTATAGGCATATACTCCATCTTCTACTACAAAGGTACTCTTGAGTCTGTCTTATTTGGCTATGCTTATTTAGTTGTACTCAGAGAATTTGTCCATGGAGTGAATCTTGTGTTTTGCTACTTATTCAAGAGTAGAATCTGTAAATGGGATTGGAAATGAATTCTTAATAGTCATGACACCAAGGCTTCTAAAATCTACACATTTTTTGATTTTTTTGGATTCCTTTCATGAAATGACTATGGGTGACACTCAGTCACTTGTTTCCACTTTGAATATGATTCTTGCTTATATAACATTTTCTTAATTTCTTTTGGACTTTTGCTGCATAGTTTCGATTCATCCAATAGGGTTTTTTTTCTTACTGGTGGTGCTCCAAGTACTAAAGGAATTTGTGGATGCACAATGTTGGTGTCCCTCTTTTGAGGTCTTTGTAAGCCCATGTGAAGATGTCATTATACTTTAGGAAGATTTTGAATTCTGCAGCCTTTAACTTTGGGTTTTAATTGTCACCAACCATTATGACTTTTGAAGTACCTTTCTCTCCCAAATTTACCTCTTTGGTTGTAGGTTTTTCAAATTTTATATCCTTATTTCACTCAAATTTATCCGAGGTATGTTGTCTAGCCTTTTGTTCCTTGCTTTCTATTCCCCATACACTAGTGGAAATAAATGACTAGGTAGTGATGAACGGTCCTCTTGCACATTGTCCTTACATTTTTCAGCTCACCCAACTTCCATGATTTGTATCATGTTGCATTCTAGTTGAAATAACTTGTACACTTTTAATTGCTAGTGGAATAATTCATCAAGGGAATTCATTTCAACTTCAGAGCAATGCTGCAGATCTTGGATTCCCTCATCACTTGGATCCATAAGACGCCTACTAAGTTTCTTTTGAGTTCGAGTTTGAATTTGAGAAAGTTGCTTCCTCACTCATGGCTTGGTTTCTCAAATCTATTACATACTTCCTTTGTTTTCGATGTACATTGCCTTTTTTCAATTATGGTTGGCTTTGGAATTCAGAGTAGCCAGAAACTCCCCTGCCCCTCCTTGGGATCTCGTATCCCTGTACCCGTATCTGTATCCATATCGGATACCAATACAATATGGCATGGATACACATCAGATTCCCTATCCACATTTGCCAAAAAATTCTTAATTTTCCGACTGTGCCAAATACTATGTGATTTGATTTTGGAATGTTTGACATAATTCATCCTTAATTAAAAACAAACTTCAATCATGCAACTTTGTTTTGTAGGTATAATAAAAAACCTACACCAAATGAGGAAGACAAATGAAATGTTTTTCTATTTCAGCTACCAATTTTTTTGGATTATCTTCCAGAGAAACTCTATCGTTTTTTTAATATTGTAATATTAAATCAACTTATAATAATGTATGTAGCAATTACATGTCTATATTGCTTTTAAAGTAATGGAAATATCCTGTAATAACTTAGAAAATTGTGTGAAATGTGTATTTATTTTTTGTGAATGTCGTATCCAACCGTATCCATATTGGGGGTCTTAAAATAGCCGTAGCCGTATACGATATCGTACCCGTATTTGTATCCGTATCCATGCAACTTTGCTTTGGATGCTATCAACCATCCTTGACCCAACAATGCATCATGTGCCTTTTAATGTATGAAAATAACTGCAAAATTTAAGAGACGTGATTGAGTTCTTAGTAGTACCTTTTAGGCCATTAGGACCCCTAACACATTAATTCCTTGTTGATTGACTCCCACGAATTGGAAGGTTGCTGGCCAGATTGTAGGCTTTCCAAGCTCTTTTAAGTATTTTTAGGAATTATGTTTATTCTTGGACCTCCATTAATGATTGTGTTTGTTAGATGCTTTTCAAGAATCTATATATGTACTAGGGCAGCATGGGGCATATTGCTTGATTGTTGTGCAATATAGGTTCTACAATTATATCTTTGCTCTTCTCTTGGCCCATGCTTCCCTTGTTTCAGCTATTATCTATTGTGTTAGCTATTGCAATCCACATTTGTGGCATGCTCTATAAGTTATTTGCCATTTTTGTGGGTATAGTAGTTTTCTATACTTGCCTTGTGTAATGACCCGAAACGGGTATCTCCCAAATTTCCACAAATATATCTCATGCAGATTTAAACAAATACATTCATGCAATAAACCATGGATTCAACAGTAATAAACCAGCACTATATATTCCATTAAAACCTTCAGCAACATTATTGTATTATACAACAACAATACAATAACATTGGGATTTCTCACAATCCAAATCCGAACTATAATATGCAACAAGATATCAAATAACAAAAAAGAACTTGTGAATATAATGGCGAACTCTGCTGTGAATCCGCACCGGAGATGAACTAGGTTTCCGTCCAATCCACTGAGAAAGCCTGAAGGTTTCTGTCCTTAGGTTTTAGAACCAAAAGCTGAAGCTCTCTGGATTCTCCAAGAGAAAATAAATTCATAAAACTGAGCATGCCTCAATGACACTCCAAGCCTTCTTTTAAGGCTGCAGCTGTGACTCTTCAGTTTCCCCACTTTGTCTCTTCATATTCCACTTAAAGTCACTTTTAAATAAATATAACCGTTGAGTTATAAAGTGACATAATAAAATAAAGTAAGGAATCTTTTGGCATTAAAACAGAGGGCCAAACAAACTCGGATGAAGACGTGTGATAGCTTGTCGGAAAGCTGTCGGCGAGACGCTCCGAGTCCACTACTGAAATGCCAGGAAAATTGAGTTTTGCCAACTTACTATAAATAGTAAGTACCCTGGAAATCCTGTGGAAACTGATCCGATTGGCCTGAAACTGAAAACACCTAGGCCAAACATCCCTCTGATCACTTGCCAAGCCTCGGTTAGCCCACCAAACCATGATGAAAAGGGTAACTATAAGGCACAAAATAATGTGCCCCGAAAAGGGGACATTACAAATCATCTCTTCCCGGAGATCGCTTGCCCTCAAGCAATCGGCATTCGCATGCTGTGATCATAATACCTGGATCCCAAACCAACCTCAGGGACGCTGCTCCACCAATCTGTCATGTGAAATTGAAACAGATATTATGCCCTGACCTGTGAAGCCATTCACACAACAACAAAACAACCAGTCTAATGCCAGGATCCCAAATCACTGCAGGATCAGTCGTACCAATTTGCCCTATGCCGCCATCATCTGTGAGAAAGTCCTCAACCAAACTGAGAACCTCACTCCAACTGAGATCACTAGCACCTCTACGGTCAGATGCAGGGGGAAACCAAACCTCACACCAATTGACTCCCTGAATAAATACCAACTGCAAGTACATCCCTCCTGGATCCCATAAGCAAAAGGACCATCCATCTCCCCAACTGGCTGAAATATCCTGATGCCCTATGCCCCTCTGATCTGTCGCCCGAACTGGAAACTGTACTGAAGAGGCTGTCGGAAGGCTTCCACCTGCAAGCAAGGAAGCATACCAAACCAATCACTCACCCCACACCTCTGCAATAATCGAGAAAGAAAGTTCTCTGTAGGTGGGCTGAAAGGAAAACCAAATGCATCCCATACAATGTGGCCAACATGCGATGCACTAACCAACTCTACTGGACTTCCTGAATCAGCATAAGGATTCCATAACTGTCTCTCAATACCCGGAGTCATACAGTGTATACCATGGTGTGAAAAATTCACCTCAACAAGCATAATCATCATACCAAGCTCAATAACCCCGTACTGAATAAGCTCTACCTGATCATCATCATCATGCCTAAAATATGTGGTGATAGCATTACCATAAGCACTGGATGAATCTGTATGATAATGTAGAGGAGTCACAGCTGTGTGGAAAGAGGAATGATCCAAGGGATGCTCGCCAACACGAGACATCTCACCATCAACGAAAGGTAGTGCAAGGAAAGACATATCACCCATCATGCCACAAGACATAACTCCATCCTGGACTGCTGGTGTAAAAACCACACTGCTCAGCAACTGAGCTCATCCCGCTACTCCAACCTGGTGACCAAGACTCACATCTAATAATTGACCCTGGGTCCCAAATTCTGTAATCAACCTCATCCTCGTCATGGGGATAGGAAATACCTTCCTCATCTAGCTCAAAGAAAGGATTATTACCTTCCTCATCTAGCTCAAAGAAAGGATTATCAAATGTCAAATTAGCATCCATCTCAAATAAGGAATTGTCAACCACTTGAAAGTTATCTAACTCATAAAGAAACTTTGAATGATCCAAAGATCTTTTCGGACAGCTATCCAAGTCATAGGTTTGTTGTATGCTATCAAGTTCCTGTATCACCTCCTGAAAGAATTCGGACCTTTCCCTGTTGTCCTGTTCCCTGTATTGGCTATATGGACCTTCATTGAAGCAACTTGTGTCAAGGATGTTGATGTGCAGATAACTATCTATTATCCTTGAATATTACATTTATCTACTCATTGTAGTCTCTCTCTCATCTATATTTCTATATGTACTATAAGAGCTATTTGCCTTGATCTTTTCTAGGGATGCTCTTGTAGGAAAAAAATATTAATATCAGATTCAAAGGGAGTCTGACACTTCAGAGGTACTTTGGACAAGGAGCTCAGAAGATTGATATCAGATTCAGAGTGTCTGACAGTTCATCTTAAGAAATCTTGGATAAAAGGATCAACAAATTGATATCTGCTCAATGAGTTCTTTGTGAGAGAAGTTTGAGGTGAAATTTCTTGTTTCCACCCTGTGCGTTGAGGCATGATGGATGTCATGTGTGTGACTCCATGTTTTTAATGGGCCTGCCCCCTGTGTACATCATGAGGAAGTGACGACTTCCAAATGATTATCACTTGCATTTGTTAGAGTTATTGGAAGACGACCTTAAAATAACTTGAACTTCTATTGTGATAAACATCTTGTGATGGCCGAAACATATCACAATAGATGATTTCCTACATGGTGGATTCAATTCCTTAAACAGACCATTGACCTTCTATTGTGATAGACATCGTGTGATGGCTGAAACAAATCACAATAGATGATTTCCTGCATGGTGGATTCAGTTCCTTAAACAGAGCATTGACCTTCTATTGTGATAGACATCTTGTGATGGTTGAAACATATCACAATAGATGACACCTTACATTAAGGATACATTACCTATGGAATTTTTTGAGTTATCGTGAATATCATGAGACTTGATATTCTTGGTTAGACCATATCTCTTGATATCACGATAAGGTGATCTTTTGTGAATTGCATTTTGATGGTTTTATCTTCTCTAGCTAAGAGGGAGTGTTGATGTTTTGTGTAGCTATGGTGAGGGTCATAGGTGTTGACACGGGAGACCACTACACATTCTGTTTGATCATCCTCCCTAGCTAAGAGGGAGTGTTAATGTTGGTAGCTTCAGTCGTATGATCATTTATAATACATATAATAAATGTTGATTAATAATAATATATTATATATGTTATATTATTATTAATCATATGAAATTTAATATTCAAGATTAATCATTTATATTATTCTAAATTAATAATTGATTGATGAAACATTATAAGATTGATTGAGTTATAATTAATCAATTGTCATTTTATTAATCTCTAAAGGCATATATACATAATCAATTGTCATTTTATTAATCTCAATAATAATGAATAGACATGTCCCATGATGGGACATGTCTCTCCTAGCCTCATTCCCAATATAAATGAAAGAGAGATTGTTGCATTTGAAAAACACATACAACATAGAGTGCTATTACATTTGCAGCTATCCTAAAACTTAACAATACATTTTTCTTATTCTTGTTTTGGCAATGTAGTTTGTGGAGTGGACTGCTCTCCTTGCATGAATAATATTATAATACTTGTGCTCTTATAATTTTGAAATTATAAGGGCATTCTTTTACCGAGTGGACCGAAACTTGAAAGATATCACAACATAATTTCTTTAGACAATTTGTTTTAATGTCCTTCTCCTCTGCATTTTGTAAATTAGAGTTCCTTGTTTTTTAATGTTTATTTTTTTGGCCTTTAGTTCCTTAATGATTCACATGATATCTCTTTTCAAAAATTTTATTTATTTTTATTTTGCCATTGGAAAACATTTCTCCTCTCTATATCCATTGTGCAATTGTAGGCTTCTGTATAGGAAGAGGGTAGTTCTACCATCATATTTTTCCATAGTGAAGGAATGAAATCTTTGATGAACCATCTCTTCTTGAGGCAGTCGGTCGATTATTTTTTAACTTTACTAGGATTACCTTGAGCCTACAGTTATAGGCTTTGATATTCTTGTTTTTGTGTTGCTTTGTTTTATAAATCTCTTTTGTGATTTTGTCATCGTCTCGTAGTAGCTTGAACTCCTCTTCAAAATCTTTTTAAATATTTCCAAAAGTTTTGGAAGTTAAGTTGATCATTATATATAAGTCAATAACTATGTCCACGTAGAGTTTTTGGGGAGGAACATAGCCAGTAGCATTTGCCGTCTTGGTAATTTTTTGTCCAGATTGTCCTACATATTTTACAATGCTTCATAGGATCCTTTAACCTGTTGCTTTTGATTTTGGGCAACTTTTTCCTTTCAACACTAAGGCTCTATGGGGGAGTCATCATCAATTTTCTGTTGTAGTGCAGTCTTAATGCCTAGAAGCTATGTACTAGGGAATTTTGATTCAGCTGCTTCGGTGCTTTTCTTGCACTCTTGGCATGTGAGACCTTGACTTACTTCAACATTTGACACACTTATGTTGCTTTGAGGTTCTTTCTTGTATACCTTTGACCTAGAAGTTTTTGGCTCGATCCCTTTGATCACCATTTCTTCGATATATTGAGAACTCTTCTATATTTTTGCTAATGAGTCCTTGATTCTATTTCCCTTTCTATATCTACTAATTTTTGTACTGGTTTTCGCACTTGGTCAAAAAGGTCGTCCAATGCTTTGTGGAGTAGTGAAAAGTGCCTTTCTATCTCTTCTCACTTTGCCCTTGTAAGGTTTCTTGTAGTGGAAATGTTTCCATTTTCTTGATTGGGCCTCCAACTTCTCATAATTCAATTTATGTTTGAATTTGAGTTTGTTCTTGATATGGAGTTCGATTTGGGACTCGTACAATTGGGTTTGCTTTGGCTACTTCACACACTCTTCTCCCATGTTCTCTCTATTCTGATATTGAAAGATTGCGTCACCTCTTGTTATTTGATCACGTTTTTGCGTCTTCCATTTCTTTTGGGTACAAGGGCATTAATTATGGGGGAATTCGATGTTGATCTATATCAATTCCTTTTCCGTTTGTTGACATCTATCCTCATAGTACTAACTTATTTGTTGTCAATGTGCTTTGCAATCTTGGCTTGGAGATCTTGAGGAACTTGCCTTTGTTTGGCTTTTGCTTCCACACATGTTCCTTCATAGATATGTTCCATAGGTTTATCAAGTCTTTTGTCAGTATTATTTTCCTTTCTTAATTTGATTTTACAGGTTTCTCAACTGGCTATCCCATATATGTGGGCATTTCTACTTGACTTCTTTAAGGTAACAATGCCAGATGCTTAGTTGCTATCTAGATGTGCAATTGCTTAAGCATAGTAAACTGGTCTATATAGACATGATTGATTCCTATAAGAACAATAGAGTATTTAGAAGATATAAAATTTGTCTCTTTATTCATTTAATGCTCCTATACAAAAATGGGGTAGGGAATAATTTCTAACAAGATGACCCCTTTTCCTAACTACAAAAGATTTATATAAATTTGCCAATGGTTGTCAAGGAATTCCATTGGCAACCACATAAAATTAATTCAACGGGCTGATGAGGCATAACTAATCGAGAGTATCATATAACTAATATGTAAACTATGACTATTATGTAAATTAAGCTATCTATACCTATAATTATTAAAAAGTTTGTGTATAGTAACAAAAAAGAAAAGTTGGATTAGAGGATGCGAACGGGCAATGGCAGAGATCTGTGCCTGTGCGGGCTAGGGGAAACCCTAGTTGCGTGATCATCTTTCTCTGTTTGGGCGCGGTTTTCTGTGTGTGGGGGATCTGTGGAAGGAGGCAAACGGGGACAACATTGAGTGGAGATTGTGTTGTGCACAGATTGGGAGAATTGTTGGCGTTTTGGTGGGTGAGTTTGTTGGCAGCCTGTGAGGGCTGTGTTTGCATGATTTGGTGCGGTTGGGGGGATTTGGTTTCTTCTTCTCGGGGCTTATATTTTTTCTTCTCTCTATTGCTTGGGTGCTTTGCTCTTGGGTTTGGAGGGTTTTTTCTTGGTGGTTGTCTTCTTTGTGTGTGGCGGCCTTGCATGGCTAGCCAAAGAGGCTTAGTGGGTGTTTCAAGCATGCCATTTTGAGATACATTGACAAGGAGCAGTTCCCCTTCGTGCATTTGAGAGAATCCTATATTTGGTTTGATTGGTTCATACATGGGTGAACATTCCTCTCAAGCTAGAGGTTTTAGATCAACAAAAGTTAATGGATGCTTGGCCAAGAGTGATAGCAGGCCGGTTATAGTGATTTCTCCCGATTTAATTGAGGAGGATATTGATTATTTGTTTAATCATGCTCTGATTTGTAAGTTCATAGGGATTCAAGAGTCCTTCCCTTTCTTGGAATCTATGGCTCGACGGACTTGGAATCCAGAGAGAGATGGAGGTGATGTTAGCTGCTAACAACTTTTTTTGGTAGTATTTTCATCCATGGTAGACATAAATAGGGCTTTTGAAGGGGGACCCTATTTCTACAACCAGGTTGGTCTTTTCATCAAGCCATGTCTTGTTGGTTTCAATCTTACGTAAGAACTATCGCGGGTCTTGGTTTGGGTGAGATTTCCATGGTTCCCCTTGGAATTCTGGAGAGACGACATCTTTAATTTAATTGCAGCACAAGTTGGCAAGCCAGTAGGTTCTTCATGGTATACGATGGAGAAAAAAGGTAGTTATTTATGCCTGTACAATGTACTTGTGTTTAAATTGATTTGAGTAAGCCTTTACCAGATCCCATAGAAATTCAGTTGGGCCCAAACTAGCTTGATTTTTGAAACTTTGCCTTTTCGTTGCCGGGCTTGTCATGAGTATGGGCATTTGTAACCGATGTGCCCAAAATCTAAACTTGCTGGGATTTCTAGAGGGGGGCCAGTCATCTCTCCACCTAAGCAAGATAAAGGGAAGCCTCCTATAGTGGAAGACAAAGAGGGTTTTATTCCGGTTAGAAATTGCAATAAAGGAAGAGGTAAAAAGGTCATTTCATGATAGACAAACTGATGAGGTATTCAACAGGTTTAAGGCTCTAGATGACCTAGAGCAATTTGATGGGGCTATCGATAACATGCCAAGCTGTCAGGATCTTGTGGGCTCAAAAGTTCTAGATAAGGACCAAGAATAGATACTCAGGCTGACCCTTAGGAAGATGGCTTAGGGGCGCAAATGGATACACATGCACCTGTGGCGAATCCAAGAGTATTGGGGTCATGTGGAGGCATTGAAATATAGGATAGGGCAGGTTTGGCTTGCTCTGGGTTGCCTGTGGAGAAATATGTACAAGGAGGCAGCAAAAGCAAGGATACTTCATCTGTGTTTGGTATTCAACAAAAGCTTTTAAAAAATGGGGCCCTTGAGAAGATCTTAAAGGTGGGTAGGAAGAAGGATCAAGAAAAGGTTAAGTTGGTTGGAGAGACTTTGGCAGAATCTTGTTCTGTGAAGACCATTGATTCTCACTTCCCCTCCTCTAAAAAATGATTATTCTCTCTTGGAATGTAAGGGGGTTGAATGGCATCCGCAAACAAAAGGCTATTCAAGAGTTGTTTGGTTCTTGCTCTCCTGATGTGGTCTTCTTTCAAGAAACCAAGTTATTTGTGGATGGTATGCTCAGTAAGGCGTCTAAAATTTGGCTGAGAAGTAATTGTCAATGCATTGGGGCTTAGGGTAACTCTGGAGGTATGGATTTTTTTGGGGATCCATGTAGGTTGGTCCCGCTTTGATGGATCTCTAGTAGGTGTTCTATTTCATTGGTGGCCATTAGTTGTGATACAGAGGAAACTCTCCTGTTAACTAATGTTTATGCCCCAACTAATATTTCAGTTAAATCCTTACTTTGGTCACATATTAGGTTGGTCCTCTCTCTTGCCTCTTTGCTCCCTTGGATATTGGCAGGTGATTTCAATGCTATCTCTAGTTTGGTGGAGAAAAGGGGAGGAAATTCTAGGCTTGACTCTTCTGCGGAGCTTTTGAGGAATAATATTGAGCTCCTAAAGGTAGTTGATGTCAAACCCATTAATGGTATGTTTACTTGGAATAATAGAAGATGTGGAGCAGAGGCTATAGTTGAGAGGTCAGGCAAATTCCTAGTCGCTTGCTTCTGGTTGGAAGATAGTTGGACTAATAGCTCAGAGAGTTTGGATTGGAAAGGCTTCGATCACTGACCAATCATGTTATCCGCTACCAAGTTTCAAGTGGTCAAGAATCCCTCTTTTAAGTTCCAGCTTTTGTGGCTTCGGGAAGTCTCTCTCCATGATCTTATGCTTGATTGGTGGAGCAAGGGAAGGCCTGCTTACGGTATTGCTATGTACTCATTTGTGAATCAATTGCAACACAAAGTATAAGATGAAAAGGTAGAACAAGACGCATTTTGGTAACATTTTCCTAGCTAAAAGAAGTGCTCAAGAGCAGGTTGATGCTATTACTTGCCAAATCAAGGATCATGGCTCTGCCCTATTAAAAGAGGAATTTGCTGTAGTAAAAGAGTTAGAGGAATGAGAGCTCTGAGAAGAAATAGAAGAAATTTATTGGAAACAAAAGTGATGTAGGCAAGGCCGGAGAGATCCCCAAAGCGATGTCTAGACTTGCTGCTAGAGTCAACACAGCGAAACACAACAACAAACCACAATGGAAATAACCAACAATATTGATTTATTATCATGAACAACAATTACATGCAACATGCCAGGCTGTAAGGCCACCGGTTACGGCCAAATACAAAGAAATAACTCCAAGATCTATAACAGAGATCTTCTACAAGCATCAAGACATTTACCTTCTGCCAAACATATAACTTACTACTTAACTTCTCAGATCTAACACTTAGATCTCTTTCCTTACTCCCCCTCTCTAATCTGCCCTCAACAGAATGCAACTTAAATACAAGAGGCAACCAACAGGTCGGCCTAACATCCATAAAATCTAGCATTGGAGAAGCCAACGACCTAGATTTAGGTCCTCACAACCCCCAATGAGAGATCCATCATTAATGCCACGACCAGAATTAAATATGCAAGTCAGCCTCCAGATCCCACAAATAAAATGCAGTCGGTGAGACAAGTCACCGAGTATCAGAAGCCCACTCGGTGAAACAAACCGAACAACAACAGACACTGAAACCCGTTGGGAACCGGGTTGCCAGTAGCAACCGAGCCAACAACACCGCACTTGGTGAAGCTACTAAGCAAACAACCACCGAGCCCGAGCGATAGGTAACTGAGCAACCCACTGAAGGTCTCCACCAAGCCACCAGACAAACAAAACAAACATGTTTTTGTGTGATACATGATTGCCAAGTATCCTAGGATGCTCTTGCATCAGACACGCCAGATAAAAAGATGTTCCTAAAAGGAAATCATGAACATCTTAAGGGAACCAAAACAGATATCCCATATTTGTTCTTAATCCATACATTTTCTTGTTCTTCAAACCACAATGTCTTCACTCTGTCAACTGTTCCATTCAGCAAGTTTACTTGCCCTACACTCTTCTTAGATCTCCTGTCTACAACCGACAGTAACTGACTTCGACCATCTTCTGTCTTTTTCTGCTCCCTTGGTGTACTTCTGATACCATCAGTATTTCGGTGAACCGCATCTTCATCAGACTTACTAATCAACTCGGTATCATCTGAATCCCTCTGTCCAAGAAGTGTCAACATCTGCTAGACCACCCTAGTCAGAAATGTCATGTGCCTCCTAATCTCTGCAAATTCCTTAGCTATATCACTCTCCTTAACTCTTTTCTTTAGTTCCTCCTTCCTTTCACTCATCAACATAGGTCCATCAACTCTCTTCTCCTCATGTCTGCCAATGTCATTCGGACAAAGCCTAATGACCACACCTTTTAATTCCTGCTTCCTCCAAAGGCATCAGTTTATGCTTGGAACCTCCCTTCCTAACCACATAGGTATTAGCATGACCATCGAACATAGTATGTCTATCATACAGGCAAAGTTCTCTTAAGAAGAGTGGATCGGAAAAGCTCAAGCTCAGATTTTATGGTCCCTACCGCATCTCCAAGAGGGTGGGTGAAGTGGCGTATGAGCTAGAGTTGCCGACCGACAGCCGGATTCATAGTGTTTCATGTGTCTTGCCTCAAGAAGGCAATAGGACAGCAGATAGTCTCTTCAGTTGGACTACCCCCACTCGATGAGGAGGGCAAATTGGTTTTGGTGCCAGCTGAGGTGATTGAGATCAGAGAGAGGAAGCTGCGGAACAGGGCTATTAGAGAATACTTGATTCGATGGAAGGACTTACCGATAGAGGATGTCATGGGAGGGTGAGTCAATTCTGCAGCACCCTGCATTGAGATTGCTTGAGGGCAAGCAATCCTAGGAAGGGAGGACTGTAATATCCCCAATCCCGTAGTAAGCCAGTATGGCGCCTGGTTAGTCTCTCTACCCCATTCGGATAGGCTAAAGGCTTCTTTCAGAGGATGTCAGCCAGTCATAGGCTTCAGTGGGCGAGCTTTTATTATTTGGGCTCATTTTATTAAGTAAAGTCACTTTACTTTATAAAAAGATATTATAAAGTCACTTTATAACTTTAAGTTACTTTATTTTATAAAAGTGACTTAAGTGACTTAAAGTAACTTAAGTGGGCACCTTTATCCCACATTGTTGAGTTTTCCCTCACTTCGAGGTTATAAAAAGAACAAAGCTTTCTTGGGAAAAACACAATGAAAATATTATAAACAAAGAATATAAAATTCTGGTTGCATTTTGTGACTGGTTTATTTCTTGAGGACGTAGCCCTGACTTTTCCATTTGTGGTGGAGTTGCTCAGATTTCACCTTTGAGCTCATCAAGTGAAAGAAATCAGACATTAATGCTTCGGCACTTAGTATCACATTTAGAATAAAGAAAATTGACATCACTTCCAGCACCAAGAATCATAAGTGCAGATATAGCGTAAGGAGAGTAAAATAACAGAGATTGTTAAAACTGAACGCTGGGCTTCTACATTGAGCATTGTTGATACGCCATTTCTGTGAGAAGAAGCCACCGAGAATCTGTGCCAAGAAGAGACTCTCGCATTGGGCATTGTATTGGAACCGTGACGGATAGAGGTATTGCGTTTGGGGAAGGCGTTGCATTGAGCACGCGAATGGCAGGTGGCGTAGAGGAGTCGCAGTAAACGTTGGACTACCCACACTCCATTACAGTTGACGGGTCTCGGAATACCGATACAAACATCAAGTGGACGGGCGGTATAAAGTTGGCTGCCGCGGTATAAATAGGAGTGGCGTGCATTGACAAAGAAGGGACATACATTGGAGTCCGTGTTCAAGGCTGGGAACATTGACTCGGGTAAAGGCAGTCTCATTTGCTGTTAAGCGTGGTCATCCCCTCCTCAACCGATAACCAGCGTGTCCAGAGCACTGCCGGAATACAGCACCTACACCAGGCGTCATGGGTTTATGTCATCACTCGGCATCTAGTATCAGGTGCATTGTATTGGCTCTGAATATATTCTAGACATAACAGCATGCTTGTATTATGACTGGAATTAGATTATGAAGGTTTCAATTGCGAGTGTGACTGAGATTTGTGTTATTTTTTATTACTGGTTGTCATCCATTTAAATATACATCTCTGCAACCTTTATTATTTTGGACGGTCTCTATTATGAAATACATTGGGTATTAGAGGCTAGTGAATGGTGTTTATGTTCTTCATTCATCCGCTGATTATTTGGTCAGAGAAATACATGCACATATTCTTCACCACAGAATTTAACTAGTTTCAATTTCAAGAAGACATAAGCATTTACAGACAATTATTAGTGACAGGCAGTTAGTATCATTACACCTGTATTCATTTTTCGGTTTATTTTAATTTTTAGACAAATGTATATTTCATTTATTTTTATTTTTTATATTTTCTAAACTGAACTGATTTGTTTTTTATACATTAGTTTCTGTGGAGGCATTTAATCTGCTATATATCACACACAGAGAACATAAGTATGGCCAGAATATCTAAAAGATCAGGTCCAAGTAGCAGTGAATTTCTACAGTCAATTTTACACCAAGCATTTTTATATGCAGGTTTACTTTAAATTTTTGGCAGGAGATGGCAGAAATTGCGGCTGAACATGTGAAGACAGGTGATCAAGTGTATATCTCAGGCTACATGAGTCATGATGCAACTGAGCAACAGACATTGATGAAGGTTTATTTTCATTTCTCCAATGTTCAGTTGACTAGAAGGTTGACATGTTTCAAAGGACTATTTTTTACCTTTTTTCTGTTTCCATAGCTTTTTTATGTTTTAATATCTTCTGTAGTGTTTAAATATTATAAAGTGATGTTTTGTCCCCCTCAAGTGGATGTCTAAGGGAATGGGGATCTAAGACAGTTATTTTAAAAGTGCAAAAGGATTTTGAGGGAAAATAATTTATTTGAATTTTAATTTTCCTCGATTCTAATGAACTCTATAAAAAGGGGTTTTGGTTTTCATTTTTGATTATGGAAGTTTGCATATGCAATAGGATGCTGCTGGAATGAACAGGGGAGTTGTTTTGGAGTGGAAAGATCAAGGCGGTAGTTTTGGCGTGGAAAGATCCTCCCTAGCTGATTGAGTGGTTTCACATAGGAATCACTAGTGATTTTATCGAGTTTGGGATTTCGGGTTTTGAATGAAGATGAAGACTGTAATATCACCCCTTACTTTTTTCTTTTGAAATTTTTAGTTAATGATGTTGGAGTATTGTCATTGATGTCAAAGGAAATATCAAAGGATATCATGTTGCTAGTTAAGCAGGTTGAATGCAGAAGTTTTTATACTCAACAACATTAAATAAATATTAGGAAATCAATTTAATTTGCTTTCTTTCGGGCCAACCTCTTCTACTTTGGCCCAATTTAATGTATTTACAAGTGCCGGCAATAAATGAGTTCATATATGTGCGCCCTTCCCTGCAATTGAAATTTCAAATAAACATTTTTCAAAAGGGTCCAATGGTTCTTTGGTTTGAGTATCCACTTATAGGGAAGCAATTTTAAATTAAATAAAAAGATTTATTCCTGCCTTGGCCGACCTAGAAAGAAGAGGTGCATTGGTTGGTCTAAATAAGAGATTAGTTTGAGCTTATTTCATCAAGCTCTTCATTGGACATTATTTCTCTTCAGAACAGACTTAAGAGCAGAATTGAAGGTGAATAGATTTGAGAGCAGAATTTAAGGGTGAATCATTGCAAATTTATGAGCAGAAACTATTGCAGAGATTACAAGTCGATTTCAAGAAGCTTTTTGAGCAGATTTGTGAAGGAGGATCAGATTTGATTCAAGAAGATAAGCATTTATCACTTTATTCTTTTGGAGGTCGGTGCCTCATTTTCAAAGAGATTGGTGTCTCTTACTGAGTTGGTGAGTTGGTGCTCAGTTGTGGGGATTGGTGTCTCTAGCGGGTTGTGTTGATGGGCCTTTGTGTTGTAGGAATAAGGAAATTCGGATTTCCCAAGGTCTCTATGGTCGGGTCACGAAGTGCTGAAACAATGGACATTAGGCTGTTAGAGAAAGGGACATGCTGGTTACAAACAAAGAGCATAGATTTTTCCTGATTCTAAAATTTCTTAAAACGAAAAGGCGAAAGATAGATCAGAGTGACAAAGAAAATGAATGATTAGTATTAAACTACTTCACATTATCAAATGAAATCGAGAAAACATTAATCACATTTATCCATTTATACATTGGATTATCAATCGAAATGCATCAATGAAGACGAAATTACATGCAACTACTTCTAACTTTTCACACAGTCTGTTTTAATCCTCAAACGCCATTGAAATGCATAGAATGATTTAGAAATGAAAATGCTTGGGACTAATATTGATTATTCTTGAATAAAGGAAGATGTAATAAGACATACCGTTCAATCACAAGAGAGAATCCATGAGACGATGAATTGGAAGGCAGTTCTTGCATTCATTCTCCAAAATATATTGGCAAATCACTAGTATGTAGCTCACAATCTTCATAGAAATAATCTTCTAAAACTAAGAATGCTTGAGAAATAGAAATTAAATTGCTATATCTAGCTAGGACCTCAAATTATTAATTGCCGGATCATAAAATGGCCTCAAAGTTTACATGGATAGGAGCGAACTCCACAAAACGAGGAACTAGTTCCTGGCCAAAATCCCCTATACTCTAGGCGATCCATTTAAAATGCAAGTTATTGTTCGAATATACTATGAGCTAATTACCCAAGAAGAAAGAAAGTAGTTCTCCACTTGAAGAGCATGATGTGGCATGTGTTGGAACTAGTAGTTGATGTCGCACCTCCTCGAAAGAAACTCCACTAAACTGAAGTTGGCACTTGTGCACGCAGGAAAGAACAGAACAAAACTGCGTTCACTGGAGGAAACTTCTCTTCATAACAACAGTTGACTGCGGAAATGGAGGCATCCCTAGGAAAGCAGATGTGTAGTGACAGGTCATAACTTGGAGTTAATTGGTTATCTCCCCCTTTTCCCTCATTCTGGGATGAAAGAATGAATTAAATGAAAGAATGCGAAAACAAAGAATTTACTGTGGTGGTGGTTGGTTAGAGTTCTTATATTCCTTGACATTATCTAGACATGTGTCTAGAACTCCACCCAGTCCATCTACCCACTCTATCTTGAATTGCGTTGTGTTTAGTGCATTCTTGAACTTATCAAGCACTTCTTCCAAGGCCTCCATTACTTTGGTAGTTTTGTTGTCCGCCAAAATAAAATCCATGCAGCCATTGAGCATCTGTACATCAAATTCTTGGCTTGGGCTGAATTTATCTTCTACTAACTTATCCCACTGGGAGACCACGACATTAATGCTTTCCAGTTTGCTTGGTCAGGATAGAGAAACACCTACATTGAAGAGTATGAAAGATTCACAGGCTTAGAGTTCCTTTTGTAAGGGATAGTGACACTTTATTACCTCAACCTTGTATTGCTCTATAATGTTCACTTAGAAATCCAATTTCTTTAAGCTAGCCATTATGAAGTCATACCTTTCATCTTCCAGTATGTCAACATTTGCGATTTCTCCTAGGGCTTCTATCTCTTTCAACATAATCAATTTGCTTTTGAAATTTCTTTGATGCTCCATCCCACCAATTTGTGTCGACAAACATTACCCCTTATGTTATTATTGCATCTTCATAAACCTTGAAAGAATTACTCACCAATAATCTGAAATTTACCCATTTGTTGGGCAATCCAAGAATCAATGGTTGTTGCCTTTCTTTCACAGTATACAAATAATCAATTTCTATTTGGGGGATTATTGCGGGTACTGATGTACTTGCGGCCTGAGTAGCAAGAGGTGTAGCTAGCTCTTTGATGAACGCCATATATTGAGTCAAGTGGGTTTTGAGCTCTCACTTGGATTTGTCCTCCTCTTGTATCCTCTGCTTTATTGTGTTGGTGGCCTTCTTTAATGTGGACATCTCCCATTTAGTTTGTTTCCTCAATTTTACTTGGGACACCTAATAATTAGCAGGGGTCATATCTGTCTCATCTCTATCTACGACCGGAGCAACAATAACTGTAACCACTTCTCCTTAGTCATTCTTGGAGGTATAGTGTCCTTGCCCTTTTTTATTTCTTGGGGGCCTCTACCTCCGCTATCATCTTCTAAAGACTGATCCTCTTTAGCAGAGTCTTCTCTTTGAAGACTAGCTTGGAGCCATCGTGGAGCAACAAGAGCATTGTCACCTTGTGTAGAAGGTACCTCTATTTTTGTTGTTTTCTCTTGAGTTCCCCCAGTTCTCAATTGATCTGCATTCTCTCCTTCAATCCTTGGGGGTGTACTCCTCAGAGGGGGTCTCAACATGCTATCATCTTTTTTAGCATCCCTCTGTGACTTCTCCTGCTCTTCTTTTCTTCTCTTCTTGGTGCAGGAGCACCTATGAAGACACCTAGGGTCACCATGGATCCAATCAGAGATAGAAGGACAAAATCATCCCTAAGTGTGAATTAGGATGTATTGAAGCCAATAATGACAATTTGCAATAAAGAATGTAATAGAATGTTGTAAGTCCTAATGGTCCAAGTAAAGGACTAGGACATCAAAATGTTGTAAGTTGGGTCAATAGTGCCCCAAGGGTTCAATTAGAGTCTAGAATTGTTTAGTAAGGTCTAATAGATCCTAAGAGATGAATCCTTAAGTTGGAATAAGTTGAAAACAAGAATAAAACCAAAATACACAAGTTAATAATTCAAATATTTGAATATTAACGGCTAGTTGTATTAGGTGGGAAATTAGATTGAGGAGGCTAAACTACATTTGTAATCACAAATAACCGATGGAATTGGTTGCAGAGGTTATTTGTCACCTGTATATGCTCACACAAAGATAGGAGATCAAGGTAGTACGTTTGGGTACATCCAACAGGGCAGGATTTGAAGCAATAAAAGAAGTTTTCTTGCATATGTTGATTGTTATTGAATGCTTTATTGATTCAAAAGGTTGTAGAAACATTTGTGAATGCTCTGAATGTCATTTCAATTCATTTGAATTAATTTTGAAGCCTAGGAATCTGACTGTCTCGTTACAGGCCTGGAAATTGTGAATTGTTTTGAGTAAATGGATTAGGATTCATCCCTTACTGTAGTATCTGTGATTTTGGGGATTAATCCATCATTGTACCATATCAAACTAACCTTATAAATGCAAGATTGATCAATATGTTGCAAGGTGATCACCATTGTTTGACTGTTGTAGGGTAAAAGACATGAATTCAGCTCTTTGGTTATGGCAGTAGCCATTCTATCTGAAGCAGGGCACTATATTTTGATGGAATCTTTCATGATATGACCAGGAGAAGGTGTTTGGTCCATCAATTGGAAGAGATAGTGCTTGGAGTGCTTGGAGAGCCTAGATTGAGGAAGCCTTAGTTTTGGAGGGTTTGAAGGCCTAATTTGGGGCTTTTGGTGTTGCAAGGGGTCTGAGTCTAATTCCTCTTGTATTTGTGCATTTGAGGACATAAGGAGTCACTTTCCAAGAGTTGGGGTCTTGAGGTTGAGTGGGGTTAGTAGTTGCTTTGCAAATTCACCACTTTTATGCATAGTTGCAGGGTACAATGCTACAACAGTACCCATCAAATTGTCAAGAGTTGTCGTACGCGCTCTTAACCACACCATCATGATACTATCTGAAATACTTTCTCAACTGCGCATAACCTAGTTTGCAATTCTGTGTCTGTGCTAACTCAATCTCTATTTGCACCACTTCTCTTTTTCTCGTTGTCTCTTTTTATCTTCCCTTTCCTTGTTTGTTCTTTCTGCAAGTTACCTAACTCTTCCTTTTTCTTCCTTTCCAACTCTTCAAGTTGCAACCTATCAGACTCCTTTTTCTTCCTCTGTTGCTTTGCCAGCTCGATCAAGTTAGCTTGATCCTCTAGAGATAAATTCATACTAGGATTATCCATATCAATATCCATATCCCCTTCTCCTCCTAAGTCAAAAAATTGTTCTTCTTGAGGGAGAATGGGAACTTGGGTGTTCTTTCTTCTGGACCTAGGGTAGTAGGGATTTCTTGGGTCTGTGATTGTTCTTCCATTTTGGGGGCCTTGGATTGGGAGGACCTTGTTGCACTACGAGACCCAGACCTATTGTTTTTGATAGCTTGAGCCAAGAAGGCATCATCATCATCATTAGATATGTCTTCTCACCGTTGTCATTAATAATCACAAGCTGAGGTGTCTCTGGTGGTGGTTGAGAAGATGAGTTTTTTACTGTTGTAGAAGGGGCTCCTTGTTCACGCTCTTGTGTTCCTTCCTCGAGAGCCAAACCTATTGCAACCCTTGGTGATGCTACTGCTATTTGCACTATTGGCTACCCCTTGTTCAACTGCTATCTTGAGGATCTTACATTCCACCACTTTCTGGTCTAACTTTTTCATCAAGATGGCTGTTTCCATTGGGTCTTCAGGAGCTTCTTTTGCTCTTGGTCCTTCTTTCTTACTGCCCTTATCCTTCTTTCTTTGATATTTCATGGTCGGTTTGGATTGGGGGTTGTTGGTGCCTTTCTACTTGTTTCTTTTGTGCCCTACCGATTTGGTCAGTCTCATATTCAACCACAAATGACTCCTTTGGATCACCTCAACTGTGACTATATCAATCTCAGTCTCTTCTTTTTCAGACCATTCTACTAGGGAGAGAGGTCTTTGGGACTGTGCTCTTCATACAACAGGTCCAAAACTTCCCCATCTTTAGAAAAATTGGGTGGTATGTCATCTCTAAGTTCGAAGACCCTCATTTGATAAGCACTTAGCCTCTGATACTCCTCTCCTTGGCCTCAAAGTCGTCATATATCCTTGCCCAAAATCTTCTAAGGCTGTTGTATGGTTGGGGTAATAATTAGGCATTATGGCTTTGATTTTGCCTTTTGGATCATATGCTTGCATTTTAGATTCATATTGCTTGATATTGAGAGCCTCCAACTCATAAGTGGGCATCCTTGGCTATGTGCAGGTTCATGCTTTTGTAGTACCCCAAGGTGAAGGGGATACCAACGTCTAGCTTGTGCTTTTGGGTCGATAGGATGATTTTATCACTGCAGTGTCTAGGAAGGAGAAAGGGTTCATTGTGGAACCCACTTAGTCTGATGTAGGTTGACCTGGGGTTTTGGATAAACCAAGCCCCCCAAGTATTTTTTAATGCCCTTGCATCCTTAGACATGCAGCAGGCGACATCGCCTGTTAACTTGTTAATTATTGCATACATGAATGCATCATTCACTCTTCTGAAACAAATATCTGGTTGCTTGATATTGAGCCAACTGAAGTGTTCCCAAAATGTTGCCATTCTAGGAGTTTTCCCCCCTTCTGCCTTTTACATCAAGTCTTGGATATACACCTCCCTTGGCAACCAACCATTTAACATATGAAGTCATGTAGAACTCATAATCTCCTACTTGGCATATTTGGTCTAGGAGTTTTTCTGAGATTAGTTGTGCCCAGTCAAAATAATGTCCTCCTTTGAGGATAGCAGTGATATAGTAGTACATCCATTTGTTGTAGTGTTTGGTTTCAACTTTCCCAAAGGCCTTGCTTAACATGATGATGATATCGGCCACAACATCCTTGAAGTCACTTCTATGTATTTTGCCTGCTACTTTGTTGCCAAACTTGTTTGGTTCTCTCAACAAATATTTGTTCAAGTGCTCTTTAATTTTGTCCACCCTATCCAAGTATTGGGCCAAGGCTTTATCTTCTGTTGTTATCATCACCTCATCAAATTGAGGGATCCAAAATGTTTGAGCCACCATGTTTGGAGATAGATCCACCACCATATTTTCTTTGTCATCAATGCATTGGCAGGTAACCTGTTATAGTGGTTGGCTATGGTCAGGATGAGTTCCAGAGATTGAACTGCTTGTGGGAATGTTTTCTTGCATTAAACCACAACAGTCCCACTTTCATATAGTATTCATTGCCTTGATGATTCTCAAAATTTGTTTTAATTGTATCCATGTCAATGTGCCTGATATCTGTATCCATAATCCATTGTACCTCACTCTCAAGCTTGGAAAGCATAACTTGTCCCTTGTACAAATACTTCATTGTAACATGGCTCTACTCTATCCTAGTCTCTTGTTTGGTCTTTCTTCAGACTTTGAGAACCTCGTCTTTAGCTGCTATACTTGCCATATAAACCTTAACAAGTCATGCAAAAGCCGTAAAGCAAAATTACAATCATCAAAAGTTCCCAAAGGAACCATCTTATCCAAATCATGAATCATTTCATTAAGTAATTGCAGGATTTCGAAGTTCCAAGAACTCCAAGGTTGGGCGTTTCGAGGTTTTGGGGAACCCTTTGTTCACACAAATAGGGCAAGGAAGCCTATGTGTACGAGAACTTGCTATGATAGGTCTATAACTAAGAATTGGGGGCCCGAAATCTTCATTTGGTCAAGTTATAAGCTCTGGAAGATTGGGTGTAGTTTTAGTTTTCGGATCCTAAAATAGGCTTCATTTGCAATATTACCACAAAGTTTGACGTTTAGGTCTGTTGAAAATTTCATGCTCGTAATGGATAGGTTGGACTAATTCTTTGAAGTTCGAAGATTCAAAATGATTTTATCTTGAATAGTAGTTAACTTCGGGATTTGGGGTTCAGGGTTATAAGCAAACTAATGTTGGTTTGGCACAAGTTTGACGGAAATTCCATAGTCTGAAATCCCGAAGGTTTTTACACTTTGCATTAATGCATCAAATTTTGGGGTTTGGGGATACGGGTAATGTTTAGTCATTTTGGTAGAGGTTGGACTGATACCTTGAAGTCTGAAATCCAGAGATGATTTTTTACTTGTGTTACAACATCGGATTCTGGAGTTCAAGTCCATGGTATACTTTCTTTTTAAACTTGTGAGGTTTGGATTGATATCTCGAAGTTCGGAGTTCCAAAATACTTCTCTTTTTGCATTGTCTCTCTAGATTTCGGGGTTTAGAGGTATGGTCTTTAAAGTATATTTTGTAGAGGTTCGACGGAAACCTCGAAACCTGAAGTTCTAAAGTAACTTGGCTTTTATAAGCTTTAACAAAGGAACCTTGTGAACTTAGGATTTTGAAGGTTTGCTCTAGTAAGTGGATGGAACTGAACCCTGTAATGCGAGACTCCCAAGTGAATTAGAGACTTAGGCAATTTTATAGATTTGGCAGTGTTTTAACTAGGGTTTTTGGGTTTTTTGGTATCCGAAACTCCAAGCTGATAGACTTTATCACTTAGACCCTACTGAATGTACGAATCAGGGAACAGGGCCGAAGCATTAGGGAAGCCCTAAAACGTGATTAAAGATTGTATTTTGATGGTACATTGGGATCCTAGGGTTGCACAATTGGTAAACTCAGGCCATGGGATCGGTTTGAGATCTAACTACTATTGAATCTCACAAGGAGATCAATTTAGTGCTACTCTAAGAAAGCGAGAAACCTAAACTACAAAAGCAAGAACCAAATCAAAACAAAAAACAACGAAAAACGCATAGGAAGAAGAAACCTTGCCCCTGAACATGCAAACCAAGGAAATAGCACAAACGACACATGAACAAACAACTGTTTCGCCAAGGGCAAAAAAAAACTTGGTTGCTTGGGCTCATGAATTCGCTCTTTGAAAATGAGCTCTTTCGAGCTTTTATGTCACCTTGTTGGGTGCAATTAATGCACCTTGATCGGTCATAGAGTCCAAAACTCCGACGTGCACAAAGGAAAAACTGAGACTTCGGGGTTCCAGGAAACGTAGGAACATAATGATCCTTGATCTCCCAGGAACCCAAAGTCCAAAATCCCGAAGGAAACGTACAAAACAAAGGAAACCCTCAGAGCCCGAGACCTCGAAGAAAACAAGGAAACCCTTGAATACTTCGGAGTCCAGGATTCCAAGAAAAAAAAGCCAAACAAAAGAAACAAGGCAAAAATAGAAAAACAAGGAAAGGGAAACAAAAAAAGAGTGGACTCAAATTTTGTCAAACAAAATCTAGGGATGAATATGTAGGGCATAACAAGTTGGTGCCTCTGAATCAGCTAAAGAGGATTGGTGTCACCTGTGGGTTGGTGCCTACAAAGATTATAAGAAGTTTCTAATACAAAAACAATAGTTTCCCATGATTTCTTCCCACATGGGTTTCCATGTAAATCATGTGTTCTTGTGTTTCCCACTGGCTTGATCTTACATTTGTGATTAAGTTTTGAAGTATTAAGTAAAATAGTTTGTTATTATATTGATTCACCTCACTCTCAGTATAACCATGTGCTATTTAATTGATATCAAAGATGTTTCCTTTGGATATAGCCTAATTGCTTGAAGGCAGATCTATAAGAGCACTAGTGGCTAGGCAAGGACATATTCTCATCAAACAAGGCACCATTATTTGATTTGTTGTGGATAATCCGGATTCAGGTTTGAAGGTTATGCATTGAAAATAGCTAAGGACATGTGGGATAAGTTGAAAAATTAGAGGACTTGTTGAAGAAGTTGACGAAGTCGTAATTGTTTAAAAGGTACTAATGTCCTTGCCTTTAAGATTTGATTCCAAATTTTCAGCAATTGTAGAAATGAAGATCTAAACACATTGAGAAAGGACGAGTTGTGGAATCTTTACCGTAGTTACACCATTGTCGGGGACGGGTTTCCGGGACGTTGGGACAAAGGGCCTCAATTTGGGGATGATTGGGGGGTGTATACTATATACTATACATATGGTACTTAAAATGCTAGTTATGAAAAGTTGTATAAGACTATTAAGAAGTAAAATAGCAAAATTGCAAATGCCGAATAGTAAATAGTAAATACTTGAACATTAAAGTTTTGAATATCAAATTACTAATTAGAAATTAGAATACTCAACACTAAGTAAAATTTAAATTGTCGAATTGGCAAATGGAAGATTTCTATTATATCAAAAATATCATAAAGATGATTACAATGAGTAACATGATATCAAAATAAGTACAAAATATGAAAATGTAGTGAAGGGAGGCCTCTAATCATCCCTCAGGGGGTCGAGCCTCAAGGTTTACTCCTCATCACTGGAACTACTGAACTCAAAGAAACACCAACCAGCCCTACATTTGAAGCTGCTGCATCCTCATCTATCTCTGATGGCTCCTCTAGCTCTACATCCCATCTTGTTGCTGGGCTCTCCTTGTACACACGTGTCTTGCGGTTAGTGATAGGCAAGCCACTATGTACAACCACTAGCTTCTCTGCTCTCTTAGAGGTAAGTTTGTTCCTCTGAAGAGAGTGGATGAAGCAATAAGTAGACCAATTCCTCTAAGAAGCTGAAGAACTAGAAACTTGAGATAGCAAACAAATGGCTAGTGCGGTAGTCAGTGATTTTTTACTATGATAGGTCCACCACAAAATCGGATCCTCTTGTACCATAGTTTTTTGATATTCCCCTTTGCTACAACCTTATAACCCCTAAGAGTAGCAAATTTTGTCCACTTAGTGCAAATCTTTCTAGCAGTTTCAGCATCATATATCTTATCAATGCTCCTGAAGAACCCTTCCTTTACCTCGGCATCCTGAATCGGTGTAACTCTACCAGGCCTAGGCATGCACCACTTCAGATTCAATGCATAAGCAACCATGTGCAAGGGAGCATTCAGGCTGCCCCATCTGCGCTGAATAATAGGTCGAATGTGCTCATTGTAGAATGCTAAAGTGGGGTCCTTCTCTCGCACAACTGCCCTCATTTGGTCAAGCATAGAATTGATGCACTCATACACCTCTCCAAGGGTAGGTGCATCCCCATCCCCATATCTGATGACCTAGAAAATTGGAGTGATGATAGAGAACATGTATTTTACATCACTCCAAAATGCATCACTCTTCACTATCCCCTTCACCCTCCTCCCCTACTCTGTCCCGACCTCTAGCTGTAGTGGCTCTTGCGACTCAAGTATTCTTTCCAAGAGAATGAAATAGGATTCATATCTGGTCTCAACTGGTTTCAAGAACTCCTTCGCGAAGCTCTTGAAGAGTGCATGTGAAGTGTGGTGTTTGTAGATAAACATCTGCTTTTCTCTCGCATCGTTGACCACTCCTCTAATCCAGTCAATCCTCCCCATGTCCTTGAGTGCATTGTTCATGGCTTGCACACAACATGGAGTCCACCAAATATGTCTGTATGCTGCCTCAATAAGCTTCCTTGCAGCTTTGCACACATGTGCTGCATTTGTCACTACTTGGATCACATTTTGTGGCCCAACCTCAATAGCTGTCCGAAGGATGTCAAACTGAAAATCAACATCTTTTCGATGCCCTGAAAAATCAACTGCCCTGAGAAAGAATGAGCCCTCTGAGCATGCAACTATCATATTGATGAGTGGATGATGCCTAATGTTCGTCCACCCATCCATAATTATGCTGCATCCAGACTCCTCCCAACATGCACTCATTGCCTCCTTCAATGCACTGATCTTGGCGTAGTTGTTATCCAAGATCATGGTTCTCAATTTGTGCTCACCTATTGCCACATATGATGCTCCTCCCTTTGCCACCATTGACATCATCTCATTATAATAAGGAGATTGAGCTACATGAAATGGGATGCCATTGGCAAATAACTTGCCAATGGAATCATCTATCTGTTCCCTCAGGTGCACATTGAACAAATCAGCTATGGGGTTACTTTGTATCTTGCGTTTGCCCATGCCCTGATCTGATTCAGCCACAATAATATGAGTGGATGAAGGTCTTGAGGCTGACCCTGACATTGTTCCCACTCTCTAATGCAATGTATGAGTAGAAATATGTGGCTACCCTTGAATTGCTGAATAGTCTGAATATGTTGCCTACCAGACAAGGAAGTAAGCATTGCAACTCTAATGTCATCTGGAACACCCCAAAGTTTGTTGAACTCAATTTTGTAATGCATATTTTTAGGCAGCTTTAAAAATTCACATTCTCCCACACCTTTTCTTGGCCAAAAGAGGAAGTGTGCATTAACTCTAGTGATGCTCCCAAACCATTCTGAAATAACCTTTCCTCTGGTCTTTAAATAACTTATGCAATATTCAATTGTTTATTGAAATGAAATTAATCCACATACATGTTTGAATTACTACTCCTTAAACAAATTGAAATACTAAGGCAGTTCAAAAAGTTAAAATTTAATATTTTCCTTTGAAGTTTAAAAAGTTACACAGGCTGAAAGTACAGCTAATCAATTCCTAGATTGCTTATGTCAACATCATTGACCTGGTACTGATAGGAATAATTGTTTCAGACCTGTAGCAGACCCCAGGTAGAGCTGCTGAAAGACTTCAAACCCTTATACAAGCTGTGATTTTCATTTTCAGGTGCTGCGATTTATATACTAACTGCAGGCACCCATTCTTGAGACTGAGAATTGTTCTGTAGTACTGCAAAACGCCAATTGAGACCTTCAAACTACTTCAGATGGAATCTATGTCCTCAAATGCATGAAATACACCTCCGTACCATGCTGCGCTAGGAAAAATTCCAGTCCTTATAACTGAATTGATCGAACTTGAAGACTTTTGGGGTTTCGTCCAGAAGAGTTGCCTCTACAGGGGTTCTGTCCTGAGAAAACTTGCCTTGGTAATTTGCTTGCAAAGAGAATTCAAATAAAACATTGAATGAATGAATAATTCTTAACCCCAATCGATGCCTTTATAAAAACTCCTCCAGCCAAAAAGCAATCGATATCTCTTTATTTTTCCTTATAAGTGACTTAGAAGAATAAATACAAATTCATTAATTATTAAATAGCCGCTTCATAATGTTTTAAATAAACTTCAAGTTCACTTGCCTAGGAAGAATAATGTGTTCACTTAAGATGACCCCTTTTAAAGTTATAATGAATAATTATAATAATTATTCATAGTACTTTAGCTTTTGGCCATTTTTCGATATTCCCTTTATTAATTATTTATTCTAGCCTAGGGAATATGGTAGGCGAACAATTGACTTCCCGTGGCCTGTCATTTGAGAAGGGACATTACACATTCTGTACCACAAATGTTGCATTTCCATTTCCTCGTGCCACCACCTGTTGGCATTGGGGCTGTTATTCTTGTTGCAAACTTCTTGAGAGGAGATTTGGGATCATTAGGATCCCTAGCCCACTAGTAGCTGTGAGGAGAAATCAGTAGCAAGTGGTGCAGTAGCCATGGAACTAGTTTGCCCTTCCGGATTTGGCCCATGCTCACCCCCCTCATCCTCATGCTCAGGTTCTTATTTTGATTGGCTTTCAATAAGTACATTTTCAGCCTAAGCCCTACTTTAAAATAAAAAAAATAATAACTCTATTTTGTAACAAGTTTCAAATTGTAAAACAAAATCTAAATTAATTTAGAAAATGAAACAACAAGAAATGAAATAAGAAAATGAAACAACAAGAAATGAAATAACATTGAAAATCAGAAAATAAAATAAAAAATCAGTAAAAAACGCTACCTTGTGCTAGAAAAATCTCTTCAACAAGGTGAAAAATCTTCCTATTCTTCTTGCTCCTTCTCACTGCTTTTTAACTTGCAATCAGTCCTTTTACTCCCCCAATCACTCTTTTCTTAGGTCTTCATCCTTATTGTTGTAGCAAACAATTAGAAATGACAATGTGAATTAAAATGAAACTTGGAGGGCCTTTTGTAGGCTTGGGAGGCCTTAGATGGGCCCCACATCCACTTAGGGTCCGAATAGGACCAAAAAAGAAATAATTAAAAAAAAAAAAAAAAAAACTCATGTTCATAAGTGTCCGCTGACGGGGGACGCTCAAATGTCTCCGAGACGTCCCGACGGTGATTGGTGGCTGACGGGCGACGTAGCTGGGAACTTGGAGGCGACGTCTCCACGTCCTAGGGATGTCCCCGTTCTGAGAATACTAGTGTTTAGGGGGGGGATGTGTCCCTGTGTAACGCTGAATCTTTATCCCCTATAAAATGAGGATTGAGGACAAGCCATCAAACAAAGAGGCAACCTTTAAAGCATCTAGGAAGGAAAAAAACTAGGTATGTGAAGTTTGTGAGTGTATGCAATTGAAAGGATGAAGACGAAGCTCACTTTATGAGAAAGCTAATAAAAGGAATTAGGAAATATGAAGGTAAATTACCATTCAAATGCTTTAATTGTGGTAAATTAGGACATTTTGTTTCTAAATTTTTTCTAGGATAAGAATGAAAGTAGCGAGGATGAAGAGGGCCACTACATAAAAAAGGAAGAGAGCAACATCAAAAGAAGAGCCACAAGAAAGGTCAATATGAAAAGAAAAAGAACTTGCACAAATACAAAAAGAGTCTTTATTCAAGAAAAGGCGATAACTCCTCAAAGCGAAGCAGAAAAGAAAGTTCAATAGTAATGGAGAACAAAATATACATTATGGCAATTGAAGTAAAGGATGATAAAGACAAAGAGAGAAGAAAATGACACGTGCATTGTTGATGAAGTAGATCTTGAGGAAGAACTCAATTATGCTTACAAAGAAAATGAGAATCCTAAGAAGAATTTTGAAACAAAAGGTATGAATTCAAGAGGTTAGTGAAGCTCAAGAAAAAACTAAACAAAATCTCAAAAAGTTGGATAAAATAATTATAGGTTTGAAAGCTCAATTTGAAGAGGCAAAACAGATTGAGGTTATAAGAGATTAGCTTAAGTCAAAGGAATTCGATTGTGAGAAAATGGAACTTGAAATGGTCTCTTTAAGAAAGGACTTGGAAAAATCTTTCGAACAATTGAATCAAAGCTTGAAGTTTGTTACATCTCGTCCTTGAAGATCCTTCATATAATTGTAATAATTGTTTCGTGGGAAGTATGAAGTTAGTTAATTTTGAGGATTATTTATTTAAAAAAGTTATTTTGTTTAAGTATGAGGATTAATGATTAATGGGAATACGAGGTTTATGAAATAGTGATGAATGTAATATTCAAGGATGAATAATGTTTTATTCTAACATGATAATCTAGATGATTATGTTAGTTAAATGTTCTATGAAATAGATATGAACATGGCTAATTCCTTCTTATGGTAGCAGATACAGGAAAAGATCACCCCGAGAAGAGAGAAAGAGTATCATTAGAGAGGGAAGGTGTGGACGCGAGGTGAATATAGGAAATGCCATCCGAGCATGAACCCATAGCTAAGTATCATGGTCGTCAGGTCATTTGGTTAGGGTTGTTAGCCTTGGTCTTCTTGGTCTTGGTGGGTTTGTGGTGCAGGTGCACCTAATACCCTTCGTTCTTCTATAAGGCCATTACGAGTCATTGCAAGTTTCAAGTCATATCTAGGTTGGAATAAGGTCGTCATAAGGACCACTTGTAGTGTCATAAAAGATGTCATTTTGTTATACCATGTCAATGTTGTCATAGCAATACAAACAATGTAACCTTTGGTCAAGGACTTGATAGGTTGTGATAAGATGTAACAGGGTTGTTGGTATGGGACTTAGTCTTATATAGTGCAATAAGGTCCACATGGACCATTTTTTATGTTTACAAGTCCTTTTGTGTTGGTTTTGTAAAAGATGTCAGCAAAGTATTGTCTTATTGTCAATTAGTGTAAATTGTGTAACCAACGGTCCTTAGTTCAAAATATTGTTATGAACCGTTGGTAACTGCTGGAAATACGTTTAAATGGTCTCCATTTGGTCGAGGCATAGGGTGTTGAAAAGTTTTTGAAGAGTAATAAATACAAAACTGCTGTTTTTCTGAGTTTTTTCTGATTTTCTTGAACTGCAGAGGCTTGTACGGCGTTCTACGGACTCCAAATGATTGGAGACTGATATGTAGTGATAGCTTGGCGAATGTAGTTTACAACAAACTTGGTTTGAAGTAAATCCATTAAGTTTTGTGCGAGTTATAGGAATTTTGGTGAAAACTGTTTATAAACCCTTAGTATCTAGGGTATGTTTACAAAAATGGGAATTTCTCCCATTCCCACCGTAGGAAAAATCTGAAAACCGGTGGAATGGGAGTAATAAGGGCCACCTTTAAGACTGGTGGTTGTAGAATGTGCCATGGTGTGTAGAGGGAGAAAACTGATGCCCTAGGCCTGATTTTTATGTATGACAGTCATAAACTGTAGGTAGTTTTTGGAAATTAAGAAATCTGTGACGAATTCAAGTGTGTGGGCGCCTAACAATCATTGATTTGGTAGTTTGGAGGTATTTGGATGCTCTCTAAACCATATGTTGAAAGATTGGGCAGAGATTTCTTGTACTTGTTTTGAAAATTAGGCCTAACTGAGACCTAAAAACTGTAACAGTTCCCCCGTTGTCAAATGTGTTCCAAAGGAACTTGTGTCAAGTTTAACATATGTTTCAAGGCTCTGTAAAGGTTATCAAAAAATGTTCTTTGGGGTTGGAAAATTGTGATCCAAATATCAGTCAAATAGGGCTAGTAAGCCTAGGAGCAGGTTGTGAAGGAAGTAGTCTTGTTTGGGGATCCAGATTGATGCCAAGTGTTGAAACATGGTTGTTAATCTCCCTTAATGTCCAAAATGCCCTAAAACCAGAGGTTCCTCAGTAAGTATGCGTTTTGACATGAAGGAGCCCTTGGGGTCATGTGCGTATGCCATCATGTGTCTTGAAGACTGAGTTAATGAGAACCCTTGTGAAACCAAATTATTTGTCCAATTTTGAAAAGTGTCTAGCGCAAGTCATATTCCACCATTCTCTCTGCATCAGTTTGGTTGTTGTTTCTTTATCCTTGATTTGATCAAAGAATTAATAATTCATTGTTAAATAAAAAGAATGTTCATTGAGATCTTCCTTTATCGATTTAATGAAAAAACCTTATCAATCACTCCATTTAACATTTATTCATGAATATGCAAATATTGTATATACATAACATACATATATATGTGTGTGTATGTTCTATGCCAATTTTCATAAAGTGCATATATGCAAATGATTGAACTGATACATAGACACATACATATAGCTGTGAAATAATAAGTGATTATGTTTATGCATATACGATGATTTGTGTTGATGTGAGTTTTATGCCACTACAACATGCAGGACGAACACTTAGTATACAAAGATAGAACACCAAATATTGGATCCTCTCTTGAATAAAGACACAACGTACGCCAAAGATTGCAAAAAAAGATCATCAAGCTGACCTCAAGGTTCCTTCCAATTGTGGACACTCACCTAGTTGTAATGTTGTGATATGCTGGCATCACAAATGGACTTACACTAGTTCACTTAGGCTTATCAATTTATCTTACGAATGATATGACAATTGAGAGAACTCGGTCTAACCGATTATGAAATAAAGTTCAAATAGGATATGAGCATAGAAATCTATTCTAATCCTAGGATGCAAGGAATAATGGATGCCTTTGTGACTCTACTAGAATTGGTCTTGTCATCAACTCTACCAAACTAGTTCAATCTTTCAAGGTGAATGTAAGATATTCAAACTACTACCATTACATTAATACCATCCACGAATGCATATCAACGTGCAAGCAATAATAAAAAAAAAGCTCATTTAACTTCTACTTGACCACACAAGGCAAACTTACAATTAGCAAATTGCTAGTGGTACAAATCAATCGAGTTTCACAAAGGTGGATTCACAATTACTTTCATCCAACTAAGCTACTCAAATCAAACTCTAAACTTAACACTTGAAAGCAAATTTTAAACTAATGAGGAATGTAAGGAACTGTCCAATACTCCAAAAGTTTATAAGTATTCACCATGTAAACACAACAATGAATATAGAGCAATTCCGACAGTATATTAGCAACAATTTTCCAACAAATCTCCCCCTTTACCAATGACAAGGCCTTGCTTTTTATAGTTGTTCAAATACAATGAAGGGCCAAGAACGATTCAAGATCAAGGGTCCAGATTAATCCAACAAAGCCCTAGTTCAACTACTCGTTACAAGCATTAAATTCTATTCAATTACAATTGGGCACCACCTTGTGGGTGAATGAAAAAATTACATAGTTTTTATAGACCAATGAGAAAATGAGCTAGATGAATACATTAGGTGGACTCCGCATGTACACTTGGCATGATCTGATTGGTTGATTTTGGACATGTGGAACTGGAGTATTCTGATTGGTTGAAGATGAGTGGAGCATGCTTATCTTGTACACTACATCAATATCTTTGGGAGATGAGGAGATATCTCTTGATACTCAACATTATTAAGTCCTCAATCCATTGTGATGGCTCATTCCCAAATTGCTTCATCTTCATAAGTTTTCTTTATCCTTCAAAGTTCTTCACTTTAAACCTTCTCATTGCTTGTTCTTGCATTCTTGATTTCTTGGCCTTGATCTTCTTGAAGTGATGAGGTCCTTCATGTACTTAGATTATTGCTCTTGATCCAATTGAACTTGGATTCCCGAAGGGAACTCAAGTTGATGATAATTCCTCTTTACTTGTAGACTTGCCCATTCCTGGTTCTCTGTTCTCCATCTTGTTTGATTCCCTTGGGTTTGCATCTTTACTTTGATCATCAACCTTGAATCATCCTCTTACTTGAAGTCTTGGGCTTGATCTCACCATTTGTAGATACTCGAATCCTTGACTACCCCATGCTACATTTGCTTGAGGCCTTGAAGTAGAAGTCACTCCTCACTTGAATTGTCCTCATGACCTCGAGTATCCTCGTTTTCCTTGCAAAACAAAAGAGAAAACTTATTAGGTTCAGAAAAATAGTTAGTACAAATAGCATTGAGGAAATCTGGAAGTCTATATGATACTTTTTAACATGAAATTGATTGCATCAAACTAGAGTTTGTTTCCTTAAATCTCAACAAAAGTTGATTCTTCACATTGATTAGAGAGGGGCGAAGTGCAAATGAAGACATTAATTGCCAACATTCCAAGATCTGTCCAAGGTCAGGTTGGGATCCGACTTGTCCTTGGACAGCCCTGTCCAAGGGCAGGTCGGATTTTGACCTGTCCTTGGACAGCCCTGATTTTGACCTGTCCTTGGACACAAATCTAAGTGTCCTACTTTCATTTCCCTCTTGTCTTCACTTGAAACTTCGTTGCCTTCATGCTTCATCCTTTCATGTTGGCCCTAAAACTCTCTTCAAGTTTGAGATTGGTCAATTTTGGTTAAGTTAATTTGCATTTTAGTGAGAAATCTGAGATTAGTTCTTTGAATTTCTTGTCTTACATTTCTGATATCATTCCTTTGGATAAAGAAATGGATCAATTTTCACCTTCAATCAGACTTGTGGTTCTTACTATCATCCCTACTTATGAATTGATTGGGACCCAAGGTATCTCCTCCATTCATGGGCGGAATGGAGGCGGGATTTTGACTACGCTTGGACAAGCATGGCCAAGGCCATGTCGGAATCCGACCTGTCCTTGGACACAAAATCCAAGGTTGTCACACTCATCACTTAACTTCTTGTCTCTCAATTTGTCTCAAGTTCGCTGCTTCTCTCCTTATTCTCATCACAATTTCACTTTTGACTTCTCATTTTGTTTGCAATAAGGTGAGCTTGATGTTGATCTTCACTTCACGGCTTGATCCAAAATCTGATTTTAACATTTTCCTTGAAAATTATCATCTCCATAAGCTCAATTTGAAAGGGGAAATAAGGTTTCATGCTCTAAAATCCTAGTTTTCTCCATGCATGATTGCCTATGGGATAGGAATTTCCCAAACTTAGGAGGGCGGATATCAGGGGGTCCTTGGACCACCCTGTCCAAGGGCAGGTCGGAATCCAACCCGTTCTTGGACACAAGTCCAAGTCACCCCAAACATTCATCTTTGTTTTGCTCACTGTCTTTATGTTGTCCAAGTGAATTCATTCCCCTTATTCATGCTCTTTCATCTCATCCCTTCTTGAAAAGTCATCAAACTCCATGGTTTCTTAATCCAAGTTCATTTCCCGATTGTATTCTCCAAGTTGACTTCATCACTTGATCCACAAACTTTACTATTTCAAGGTGATAAGACTTAGACACCAACCCGGGCTTGTTGTTGCCTCATTGGATCCTAGACCTCAAACTCCATCTCTCTCAATACTTGAGCAAATGTTGGATCCTTTGCTCATGACATCAAATGGCTTGACCCTCACTTGATCCAAAATCTTCATCAATCTCATCTTCATCTCAAACTCACTAAGTGTTCATCATCATGCTTCTCTTGATCTCAACTCCTCATCTTTCGAGTCCAAACTTTACTATTTCAAGGTGATAAGACTTAGACACCAACCCGGGCTTGTTGTTGCTTCATTGGATCCTAGATCTCAAACTCCATCTCTCTCAATACTTGACCAAATGTTGGATCATTTGCTCATGAGATCAAATGGCTTGACCCTAAGATGTGCAAAAGTTGCTCAGAATCATCTCACTACGTGGGAGACTCTTTGGAATTGGTAGCAAGTAAGGCCAACTAAGACTGCTACTCCTACTGCCAAAGCAAAAAGAGGGGGTCCCCATTTGCAGTGGGGTGATGGTGTGAAAAGGTCACAATAGTTTGAACAATTGTATACATGGAATGTAAAATTGGCACTAAGTTTTTTAGCATGTACGCATTTACATATATAGACATACATTCACACACACACACACACACACACACATATATATATATGAGCGATTTATTAAGATGGTTGAGGATTAACCTTTTTAAGGAATTTTTAATTAATAATTACTTAATCTTCTTGTTGGCAAGATTATTTTTTCGGTTTTCCCTTGGGGCGGCAAGTGTAACTCCTTGCCACTTGAGAGACAAGATGGAGTTACACTCCTTCCACCGCTCACGCTAAGAGGGGAGTTTGTTTATTTGTTTTGTCTCATGCTGATCGGGGATCTTCCTTCGGGCAAAATCTGGGAATTCTGGAACAAGTTTCATTATTTAAGAACCATAATTCGGTTATATCTTTTCTTTGAGTATTGTTACTCTGTGGTAATCAGATACAAGTAATATGCACGAAAGTGCTGGTGATCGGGTGGGAACGAGCCCTCCACAATCACAGATTTAGCCAGGCATGTCTTCTCTTCATTGTCGTAATTTCCACAAGGGGATATCATTATCATGTTTTCTGTTTATAGCAATTTATCTATCTTGTTCATAGGAATTGATCTATTTGCTGTGTGTCCAATCAATTTAGAGCTTAGATGTAAGCTGTATATATTACTGTGTATTCAAAATTTTTTTATTACTGTGCATTTGGCTAGGATGATACATATAACTGAGCATTCGATAAGGAAACTTATTTAATGTGCATTCATTATGAATATATGTGTGTGCTTTCAATATGAATACATATTTAAATGTGCATTCAATATGATTACATAATTGTACTGTGCATTTGAAATAATACTTGTTAACTGTGCATTCGATAAGAAAGGAATCACTCTGCTTGCACATTCAGAATTAGAGTACAGATAAAATTAATTATGTCTTCTTCCTTAAGATCTTGAGGAATGATCTAAGACACCATGCATTGGCAATGGCAAAATTAACAAGTTGAAAGAACATATTTTTTTGATTTATAAACCAGAGGGATCATAACTTTTACTGAGTTATATTGGTATCATAATCTTACTAAGAGGAAGGATCCTCATGAATCTGATTTAATGTTAATGAATTAAAGAGCAGTCTTTAAAACAAGTATATTCCTTTCTTCTGCAGTCAAGGGACAGATTTGAATCAGTAAGATTAATTAATCTGATAATACAACTTGATCAAAATAGAGAGATTAGAATTGTCCGAACCTTATAATATTTGCAAACCTTGGGGCTGCTAAATGGGAATGGTAGTAATGAAACCTTGGGAAGGGTGTACTGCTTAACTGACAACCTGTGAAAGGAAGATGTCATAGGAATGCTTTTCCTCCAGCAAGGTCTATGAAGTTAACTGAACCTAACCCGTAACCTAAGTACATAGGAATGGGCTGAAAAGGGACATCCTAGTGGTTTAGGAATGTAATCATACTGTCCTTGGTCAATAAGCCATTGTAATTGTCATTTTGGACAGCGAGACCTTAAGGTCGGGGAAGACCAAAAGAAGAGTGAAAAGCCATGTTATACATAACTATAATGAATCCTTTCATCATTGTGAATTCTGTATTTCTAATTTGAATCCGTGATTCTTTTTGAATCTGTAGTTCTGTTATGAATCAATATATCATTGTAAATTCTGTCTTTCCAATAGGAGTCTTTATATCTTCATGAATCTAGATTTATGATATGATTCCATCTACCTTATGAATCTGCATTACAGTTTAGACCATTCTTAGAAATTCACAGTGGTCACGTCTCTTATCTCTATCATCAAGAGAATCTATAATGCTCAAGGAGTTGCCATCTGTTGGAGTGATATTCAACCATTAATCAATCTGCAATGGTAACTCGATAGTTTAATAACACTGTAAATCTCATGGATGATGAACAATCCTTTGGTTGGGTAAAACCAGATCTTTATATAAATATGACAGTATGTTACCAATAAGAATGTTGTATCATCTTGAAATTCTAGATCGAGCTTGATCAGTATAAACATAACTGCATTTTGGGAAGGGTTCTATTTATATCCTAGGAAGGGAAAATAGGAAAGGACTATAAAATGTCAATCATACTTTGATGTCTCATAACAATTGTGAACTGTTGGGAAGGGACTTCTTGTAGATTGGTCATGAACCATGGAAACCATATAAGTTTTGCTTAGGCTAGTGTGTTACCACTCTTAGGTCAATGGACCATTATTGCCTAAATGGACAACAAGTCCTAGATGGGTCGTGGAGACCTTAAAGAGTCAAAAGTACTCAATGATACAAGTTTGGTGGTTACATTGACAACATGAAGTACAATGCTTGCATTGATAAAACTAGGTGTAGTAACCGTTAGTCACTCGAACTAGTAGGACATTGTCTAGCTAGGAAAGTCATTCCCATAGGCAAATAAATCTATAGGGCATGACTGACTAAGATAGTTGTGGGTTGTAAACACCAAGTCTCCAATGCCATGAAAGACTGGATCTTGTTTCTACACCTCTTTTGTAGGGTTAGGCCACATTTGGAAGGAATTTGTGCAGGATATTGTTAGGTTGTCATGTCTCCTTTTGGAAAGTGAATTTCATAATGAATAACAATAATAGTATTAAATATTAAGATAAATTAATAAATTAATAGATAAATAAATTATAAATAATGAATCACATAAGACAACCAAATATGTCAATAGATGAGTCAAGCAAAATTAACCATCACAATCATAATTGTAATATGCATGCTTCCAACACAAGAGGCAAACATAATATTGGCGATTTATGGTTAAGAAGTTCCAATGGACGATGGGAGAGAGAATATAATCCAGGTTAAAGAATATTGTAACCAAAGCATGGTTACCAAGAAGTTGAACCTATCTAATGAAATTAAATAAAGAAATCCATATAGAGTCTAGACCTTGGATATTATAATAACAAATCACCAATTGTTACCAGACCACAGAGATATGCTGCAATAACCATATATATCATTGATAACAATCATTTGTTAAGGACTAATAATCATAGGCAATGATTACGTTATCAACTAAGGGTGCGATGTACCCCGACGGGTATAGATCGTTAATGGAAGTCATCGTAAGTCACAAATAATGGTTGGAGTGTTAATATGTAAATAGATTGATGGAAGAGAAGTATAGAAAGATGGCAGACTCAACGTTAATCATGACCAATTGAGGAGCAATATATTAATAAGAAGACGACAATGATGGTCAACATCTCTGCAGACTAATGAAGTAAATAAGTGAGAAGGGAAGATACAAGAATTTGCCAACGATAACAAGTTACAGAGAAATGAATAACAATTAGTTTTAAAGGAACAATCAAATATTCATAAGCAGCCGCATCCGCTAAGGAATACAACAATTGAATGAAAATACGATGAAATATCTAGTGATAGTGATCAATGATAAACATTGGTAGATACCAAGCATTGAACGATCAAGGTTATCGTGATGGCAAGGTTTTGAGGATGTCGTAAGAACAACCCACAAACCACTATGTACATTGTAGAAGATTAATACGAAAGATTATAAGAATCATCGATATTATGGAAAGAGTATAATGCCACATGAGTTATGAAGGCACGTAGTATTTATTATTATGGAATTTTGAGGAGTTCAATGTTTAATAAAACAACAATTACAAATATGAGGTGATTAAGCAATATTCTTTATGTAACAAACTAATCGCTAAGGAAGATACCGTACATATCTCTTGGAGAGCCCATCCTTTTGCAAGATATAAGAACATACAATTTGAATAGAATGGAAGGGGAATAGGGAATAGAAAAATATAAATATAATAGATACTCTTCAAGGGAGAAAGAAGAAATGAAATGAATCAATTACTGTGTTGTAGACATAGTATGACTGTTGACAGTAAACAAGGTTGTAATGTATTTGAGTTAGATACCCATTTATGAAATATTATGTATATTTGCTATTAAGGATGAAAAGCCATCATAGGGTATTATATACATGTATAAATATATATCCATATATCTAGGTATGTATATGTATATTAATAAAAGTAAGATCAGAATAATAATTATGTATAAAGTTCTATATTAAATGAATATAAATATATATATACACATATATGCTAATAAAGATGATTCAAAATTATTTGTATTGTAAATTGTAGAAACATATATATATATATATATATATAAACAACAATGAATATAAGGATAGTTAATCAATTGAGTCAATATAATATCTCATTAGCCCATTACTTGAACAAGCTTGTAAATCAATACTAATAATTATATGAATGATTAATGTTAAGAAAGGTAGTCAGGTTTTATAAGTAGCTTTTTAATCACACATCAAATCTAATAAATTATTTAAACACGTCATAGTTAGAGGGAGGTGTTGAGATATTGTTCAGATTGTGCATATATGTGCTGGCATTAATGTTTTGTCATTAATGTCGACATATTCCTACTGTTGGAGATAGTGTTCTTGGTTAGTTCGGTGAGATGATTTCTATTATATGGCTACTGTATTGAATATCATATGTTGTGAAGCTGGGAATGTGTTTAGGGATGTTCGACTTGATTTAGTTCAAGTGGTAGACGTTCGCATGATGATTTGAGAGTTATAATGGATTTATCAGAGATTGCTATTTTGGTTATTCTGTCAGTGACAGTGTTTCAGTATTTGGATCGGTGTGGATTAGTTTAGCAATATTCTTTGTTGCTAACTTGGTGGTGAGTTTAGGACATGGATGTGTGTCCTTAGCTTGAATGGTTCATGATTTGGATGCTGGCAAAGCTATTTTTCTTTTATGACAGTGATTATGGTTTAGTGTTCCTGATGAACAGTGCAGAGATGAGTTTGATTCATGAGACAAAGATGTTCTTGTTGATGTTGTGGTATTTCATGTTGCTTGCTGATGTTTCTGGATCGTGTCCTATTCGTGTTGGTGGATCACATTGGGTTAAGTGATCGGAATTGAAGATTCCTCATGTAACGTGTTGTTGTTCTTATTGTTCTTGGCCGACTTGGTGGTGTAGCATGTTGCGATGGATCGTGGCGTGATTTATGGATCTGAAGCGTGTTCGAGGTTGTTGCTATTGATCATTGCTATGTCTTAGCCGACATTCAATAGATGGCGTTGAGTATTGAGATGTAATGAATTAATATTTTGTAATCAGGTCCCTGGTCGACCTAGTTGAGATAAATTGATGTAATGTGTATAAATATGTAATCATTTTTAATTGCGAAGGCATGGTAGAAAGCATGAGTTGCTAAGAGAAGAGGTAATAGTGGAATTTGCAATTGAGGCATAGAATTGTTGTACTTCATTGGAACTGTTTTGGCATATCAGACATGCTCTTTGTCAGTTCGTGAGCTTGGACAATATGTTTTGAGATCAGAGATTGCTGTAAGGCAGTGAGCCTTCCTTGGGATTAAGATCCTTGAGCAGTGAGCTCTAGGCAGTAAGCTTGAATGCATGTGCATTCCCCTTTATAATACTCCTAACACGCTATAGTGCTTTTAACATAGTACATTCATCTTGTGGGTTTGATCCCCACCGTGGTTTTTTCCCTAACATGGTTTCCATGTCAAAAATCTTGGTGTTACGTGTTGTTTACTGTGTTATGTTCTTGCATTCATGTTTATCTTTCAGATATGCGATTAAGTTGGTAATTTGGTTAAAGGTCTTGAGTTTTTGATACAACTGATTCAACCCCCCTCTCAGTTGTGTGTGCTACATTTATTCTAACAGGAGGGAGAGTAGGTAAGAGGGTATAAGGCCGATCCCTAAGTGAAGCCAGGAGGGACGAGTTTCCCTTTGGACTTAGGCTACACAAGCTGAGGACCTCACTGTGTCTCCCTGACATTCCTTTGTGATGAGAAAGAAATACTTAAGAGGTAGGCATGGTTAGGGAAGGCAAGCACCCATTGAAGACACCTCAGGGGAAGCCGCTGGACAAAGGGCGAGGGTTATGCCCATGGGCTTAGTGAGGTCTCCTTGGCCAACCCTAAGATGACCTGACGTATACAAATAATAATCTCTATAAGCAATAACTATACATACAATAATAATGATATAAACTAAATAAAGTAGCAATGGTCAATGTTGTTCCTAACCTTGATTATGCTAACTATGTGGATAGGATCTTGATAGGGTAATATAGGAGGGAACATTACATAGGTCAAGATCGTAAGATCAATGATTGGGAGGGAAAACCTCTGATGATACTCTTCCTCTCCAGGAAGATATAAGGAGCACTTGCAGAAGATAGAACAAGAACAATTCATCAAGCTCATCAAGGTATATGCTTTCATGCATTGTTATTTAATTCAGTTATTGAGTTCTCTCCTTTGGCATAAGTATTAATGAATTGTTAGTTAGATTTACTTTCATATAAAGGTATTTAATCAAGTAGTAATATCTTTTAACTACAGTTAACACACTTTTCAATTACTGATGTTCATGTCAAATGGGAAGTAGTTCCTTTCCATTATCATTGATTAAAATTAAATTCTTTATTTCGATGAATTGTTTGTTAAATGCTATGTTACCCGGGGACGCGTTTCCGGCCCTCAGCCTGGGGTTTCGGAAACGGGGACGGTTTCGGGGACGACAGGAAACGTTTCCCAGCCGTCCCCACCTAGGCAAAAAATTAAGAAACGCGTCCCCTAAAATGGGAAACGATCAACGGGTTTCCGAAACCTGTTGACTGTCTCGGGGACGCTTTGAGGTTTCCCAAAATAATGTTGAAACAAAAAAACATTAAAAAAATAGTATTTTTTTATTTTTTTTAATTTTTGCCCATACATGGGCCCACACCGGCATTAAAATAATTAATAATAATAATAAAAGTTAAAATAAGTTATAAGTTTTAAAGTCTATAACATATGTATATAAGTTTATAATATTATATTTTATATGTTTATAAGTTTTATAATATTATAAAACTTAAAAATTAGGGGCAGCTGTGATACTGATA
>MU225929.1:1075189-1085754 GCA_018584345.1 Thuja plicata
TTCATTTTGACTTTGATGTTTCAGACTTGGAGTGTTTTGAGTCTTGACTCTTGACATTATAATATTATAGGATCATTGATAGACTATAGTTGATACTTTAAAAGTTTGAAGTTTAAGTCTTTAACTAATCAATGTTTTGATTTTCATTTTGTTGAAAATTGCTGCCTTATAATATGAATCTATGATGCTTTTCATTCTCTCATTTGATTGATTTGATGTCATCCTATGTTCCTATTAGTATTATTCTTAGACTTCAGTATTCTTAGATGATGATTCGATTTGAAGTTTTAATGCTATGTTCTATGATGATTTGATGAATGGATTAATGTTATGTAATTCTGAAATTTATGAATATATTTGAAAATTCATATATATATATATATATATTGCCGTCCCCTGCTCTGGCAAAAAAAAAAACGTCCTGGAAACTCGTTTTCCCATCTCCCCGTTCCCCCGTCCCGGAAACTTGGGGTAACATAGGTTAAATGTTAATATTATCTAGCTGTTAGGTTTAGCATGTTACTAAGTTTGACTAAAGCACTGAAATCATCAATTCACAATGGTCACCATTTATTAAGACTAATCTTGGTTTTTCTGAAGATCAAAAGAAGACAAAGGATGCTACAAGTTCTAAGCCTAGAGATCCACCACAAAAGGTCAATGAAGAAATCTTAAAAAGCTACATCAAGGTTTTCAAGAGTCCTACAAAAGGACTGACAACAAAAAGGAGGATAATAAAGTTTGACAAAAGAACAACCTTCAAGGGCAAACAAGGACAACTTCAGAATGCCCTTTCCTTAAAGATAGCCACATTCATACAAGGGATAATCTTAGTTTCACCAAAAGGAACTATAATTCATTTGCTCCTCTAATGGATTATAACATTATATGCTACAAGTGCAACAATTTAGGGTATACAACATGTTTTTGCAGATCTATTTTTGCTGAACCTCCAAGGTAAAAAAAATAAGGAGAAGGATGTTCTTGACAAAAAGAAGGATGGATCAACTAAGGTTTGGAAGATGAAGAAGTAGGAGCAAGAAAAGAAAACAAACAACACCCATTTTTGTTCAAACAGCTCTACATGCATGAAATAAAGGTTATAAATAGTATGTTGATAGGTGACAAGAGTAAATTTTGTACTCTCGAACAAGTGAATGAAGGAATAGTGAAATTGTAAGACTAAGGGCACACTCTTACATTTCATCTTGGAGGATGTGAAATCAAGGAGGGGAAATTGATAGTAGATGCATATAGAACATCTACTAATCTTTACATTCTCAATGAAATCAAAAGCCAAAAATGGGGCAAGATGACGAAAGTTGGTTATGGAAAAAGAGAATGGGGCACCTAAACTTTAACAATCTTGTCAAGATCAGCCGTAAGGAAGTCGTGAGAGACATGCTAAGGATTTTAAAGCCGGCGAACATCACCTATAAGCAATGTTAACTTGCGAACCAGACTAGAGTGACTTTTAAATCAAAGGAACACTTTGCATCATAACCGTTGGAGCTTACACATACAGATTTCTGTGGTCCAACCAGAACAAGAAGCATGTGAGGAGAAAGGTATTTCATGTTATTAATTGATGGAATAGACATTGAAGGATATTAAGGTTGATTATGAGCATCCCATCTCGAAAGAGAAGGTAGCTTCAATTCGTTGAGTAGGTTTTGAGGAGAAGATAGCTTAATTGTATCTCAAAGAACTATGAGATGCCGAGAAGTAGAGGAAAGCAGCTCCAAGAAGGGGATTGTATGTTGTCATTTCATGACCATGTGGGTGATCTCAAGTTGGCTGAAAGGAGATAACAACCATGTGACAAGGGGAATAGGACTAAAGGAGATTGCAATTCAGCTCCCAAGAGAGGAGAGCATCCCAAAGGAAGAGTTGTAACATTACCACCTCATCAAACTTGCACAAATAAGCTAAGGACAACTTGTGGAGTGATGCAAAAATTCTAAAAAGGCATTTGGCAAGGTATGTAAGAGGCAAGGTTTCTATTGTTTGCTTCGATTGCAAAAAGGGAAGCCATGTAGCTCAGGGATGGTGGTATGCATATCCATGGTTGTGTTGTTAATTGAACAACCATTATTTGGCAAGTTGTCAGATGAAGAAATTTGTAAAGCCTTCATACTTAGTGGAAAAGAAAATTAGCCCAAAGGCATGGACAAAGAATATTGTACCCACTATGACATGAGTTTCATTAGCATGCAAGTTTTAGGTACTACCATCACAACTCCATCCAAAGAATTGCAAAGACCTTTCCAAGAATGAAGAGAAGCCTACTAGTCAAGAGGTAGCAAAGAAAGAACCAAAGCCATTGGAGGAAGAAGCCCTGAACATGATTCCACATGGTAATGATGGGAAGTTCTTCATTAAATCATGATAGATGTTTTACAAATGTAGCTAGTATGTAAATGAATGTAAAATTCTTTATATTTGTTGCATATGTTGGTTAAAAAGGGAACTGACTCCATATGAATGAGAAGGAACTTTGAAATTTTACTCTTAGAGGGTCTGCAGGGAGGAACCATAAGATCATTTGGGAAACAAAAATTTGAGCAGCCCACCGAAATGTATCAGTTTAGCTCTCTCACAATTTCATGGTGATCATGCATGTTTTCTTCAACTGCTTGTTCACACATATGACAAGTAGAAGAATAACTCCGAGTTGAGAGACTTATCATGAATGGAAAGTATGCCAAGCAAAAATGGACACAGGCATAAAATGAAAAGTGACAAGTTTGTTTCACATTTTTTATGCAAGTTTACATTAAAAAAATGTATCAATGGTAGAATGCTGATTGTTTCAGCATACATATGGGTATATTAGAATGAAGGTATATGCCTGATTTTTCAGAATTTAAAAAGTTGTATCATGCCTAGGATTGTTTTGGTAAGCACATAACAAGTCATGACAGCTGTAGCAAGTTGTATCAGGCATGTTTGGGTTGTTGTATGCATGCAAAAAATTGCTGCAGAAGGGTTTCCAATGCTGTTTTTTGTATTGCAGAAGTGGTAAAAGCATATTGGTGGGCATCTTGAAGCACATCCATGTTCACGAAAGCTATTCTATAGTGGTATAACTAGATGCACACATTGGAATATGCAAGAAGAGCACTTATTGTGAGTGGGAGTCTACAATAATACTGCTGTGTATGCATGTTGAGTCACCTATATGTTGATTTGAGTCCATTTGTTGCATTCAGGATGCAAAATTTAAGATATGATGGTGTCATGTCATGTTAAGCAACACTCATTTCATTACAACATGTAATTAGTGATACATTTTAACTGTTGGAGCAGAAGACCAAAGATGAAGCAGCCATGCACAGGGTAACACATCTTGCATTTGTTGTTGATGCAAAGTTTGAAAATGAAGAAGACCCATGAAGGGCAGAATTTGTTAAAGTGGTTGTCTATAAGTAAATTCTTTTGCATTGTTGGTTTGTATGCATTGGAAGAATTCCAAAAGTCCAAGAACGTATTGGTTAGGGACAGGTATCTTGGTATAGCATGCTTCAAGGAAGAAGGTGCTGACATTCTAAGAGAGGTGACGGTGATAGGTATCCCAACATGAGGAGATTAAAAGTTTGATTTGTATCATTTCATTTTTATAGCTTTTGTGGGACCAAAAGACTGCAATTTGGGTCTTGTGATCAGCAAATGGATCCAGATCATCATAAAGATCACATTTGAGTTCAGTGATTGTTTGGAATGTTACCCCAGAATTTGGCCTTAAAAATGCAGTTGTATTGCAGGGGCAAAAGCAGTAGTTTGATGGCAAAAAAAAAAAAGAATATGTTTTCGTATTAGATTCCTCTAAAAAAATATCCACTTTCAAGAAAACAATGCCTTGTTTTAAGTACATGTGCAAAAGTAATGGCTTCCAAATGATGGACACATTGAGCATTACAGTGGTGGTTTCGTTTCTATCTTAGACAGTTTCCAAATCGTCAATCTAGATGAACTGGTGGTTTCGTTTATATTGAATGTGCAAGAAAATGAAGTGTTGGAAGGCATTTGTTCTCCAGATTCATGTTTTGTGGGCTTCCAATCTGAGAGCCCTGAACATGTCTTATGGTGCATGTTATTTCGTAGATGGGAATGGAAGATGTTTTGAGCCCTTTTTGGCCATCTTCATTGCCATTGGAGTTGAGAGTGAGCATTTTTGGTAGTTTGGACCAACTAATTTAATGTGCATAGTGCTAATTGCGAAATTATTGTTGACATTAACACTTTTCCACTGAATTCCACTGGTCATATGCTGGGGTTAGGATTTAATTGACTGTAATTAGCATATCTGAAGGCCTATCTTATAGGGGATCTGAGGAGGCTAGTCTTCCCCTTTGTTGGTGTTTGCTCCCAATTTGGGTTTGATCAGATTAAATATTCTTTTCTTTTTGACTTGTTATCGTGTTTGAATGTTCCATTTCTTCTTGTTCAATTGTTGCAAATTCATAAATCAATCCACTACAAAGGATACTAATAATTCTCAGAAGTAGGAAAATGCAGTAGAAAAGTACAATACATTAGGGAGAAGGAAAGAAGGTTTACAATAGTAACCAATGTTCATAAGATGTTTTTGTTCATGTGAATGGTTGTGTAGCATGTGAATGAAGTAGATGACATCCATTAAAGGGGTTGAAGCAACATCTAAAATTCAAGCTTTTTTGTTGTTAACTGCCCACAAATCGTAACACCACTTTTAGAGTAAGGATTTGTTTGTGATGAACTAAGAAATGCACTAAGAAAAGTCTAGAGTATCTTGATAGGGGTGGCAAAGGGTTGCTCAATGTTGATGGCTTGATGGTGCCTTTTTGGAATCCTCCCTTTAGAATTGTGATGATGATCACATGAGAATTCCTAGATCTGCTTGAGCGGAGATGCAAAGAGCATAAAATTGTACAATGTGAAGATACTAATATATGTAGTTAACTAATTTAAAAATCAGTGGAATACTGAGCTGTCATCAAAGTGCTTCAGTTGATGGAGGTGTACTCATTTTAGGTCTTGGTCAAATTTTTTTATGAAATTTTAAATTAAATTTCTATATTTTGCATAAAGAGACATGCCGAGTCTGAATTAGTATGTTCAGTGGGGTCATGCAAAAATATATAACTAATGCTGCAAGACAGTGCTAGTGAAAGTGCCACTTGTATATGATTTTGAGGGACATATAATAAACTTCATATTAAGTAGGAGCTGTCATAAATGCCAGTAAGTCATCATGCCAAATGTAAGATGAGGATTAGGATATGTAACTTGTCACAGATGGCCCATCTCACTACAATTGAGTAGATAAATATCCTCTTCTGCCCTTCTTGTAGTTGCACATTACCAACTAATGTTTCCTTGTCCTTTCCCAAATAAAGTTCATCTCTTTTAGGTGGGAACAGAATTGGAGCAAGGGTGAGAGCATACCATGTGTGCATGAAATGTGACTTCTGTTGCAGCAATATATTCATTTTAAAGCAGTGTCTTTTCTCTTTGGCTGTATACATTTAAAGAATTTTCTAGTTGAGTTATAGTAGTATTTTTCTGTTAGTTCATGTTGGAATAGAAAAATCATTTACTCTTAGTGGATTGCCCTTGCAATGTTTTAAATTTTAATAACCTTGCTTTCTCATGCATTTTACTAATAATTTTTGACCTTAATATTTTTTGTATAATTGTACTAATAAGATTATGAATTTGCAGGTCACAGTTAGCTTGCTGAATTTTATTGAACGGGACTCTTCTTTTTCATCACGCCTGGATGCAAACATGATTTCTTCTATTTCAGGCTCACCACAAGAGGGTATAAATATGAAACATGCTATTTCAGATTCACTGCAAGAGACAAATATGAAACAGGCTTTTTCAGGTAAGTTTTGGAAAACCACATGGTTGCTTGTTTTTCTTTTCTGTTTATGTAGACGGCATGCAGAGATGGTGGACATGCATGGAAACCCTTTTGACTACTTTATTTGACACACATTGTATGGCCTATTTGATTGTTTAATTCTAATTTTTGACTGTGCCTTGAAACTCCATTTTTTTGTCAAATATATGCAATTTATATTCCCTTGCATTGTGGACTTGGGTATGCCCGAGTTCAGGGAAACTAACTTCTTGTGTGATAAAAATTGTGAGTTTATGATATTGGTAGTTGTCAGTAAGCCAGCCGAACATGGGGACACCATGTGAGGTTGGGGTTGTGGTAGAAATATCCCTCTAATTTCTCCCCCTTTTTCCGCTTTTAACAGGAGGGCCAAATTCCTTTTTTTTGTCTGTGGTATGTGTGTGTATGTTGTTTTACATAATAGTATCCCCTCTTGTTTCACTAACCATTTTAGCTAGTTTACTCATTCATTAGTGTGTTAGGAGTTCTAACTTTCAATTATTTCTGTAACTAGTGGAAGTTGATTCTATGTCCATATGCTGTGTCACAGGGTTCGCCGAATTTTCAGCTTCAGGTTCGAAATTCGGCGAACTTATAAAAAATAAAAAAAATTCGCTAAAGTTCGGCTGAAAATTCGTACGACAGCAGTTTGGTTGTCATTTTGCAGTAACATATTTTATTTCCCTGTTCAGCGTCTGGTGGTTATTGGTTCCTGTAAGATGGTTGTAAGGTCGCTGTAGCCCGTCGTCTCTCACCTGCTGTAAGGTCCCGATGATCTCCCAACGGCAACGACTATTACCAAGTCGCCACGGCCATTTCCAAAGTCTAAAGATTTTCGATTTTCATTTTATTTTTTAGGTTTCAATAGTTTATAACTTTATTATAGTGTATGTTATTTTATTTCTTTATCAATAGTAAAATATTTTTATGTATATTTTTTATTAGAAAAACATTGATATTTAATGTATATTTTATTTAACTTTTTTGATTAGTAAAATATTAATATTTTGTATGTTTATTTATTATTATTACATTACTTTATTTTACTATTTTTAATTCTTTACAGTTTTATTTTATTAGTAAAGATTAAACAGGAAGATTATTATGCTTTTATTTTAATTCTTTTTATTATTAGTAAAAGATTATTTTTGTTTGTGGTGAATTAATTTAGAATTTAATATTTAATTATTTTGCATTATAGATTTTAAAATAAATATTTCATATAAATAAATAAAGCAAATGAAGACTATTAGAAACCCACATCATAGCTAATTCACAGAGATCTTCCAACACTTATGACATCTAATGCCCCCTTACTAGCATGCGTCCAACTCCAGCATCATACAGCCAGCAAACTAACCCACTACTGTGCATAAATATTCACCATGAACAGCAGGAAGAAATCCCATGTCTGGTCATTGAATCGTCTCTACAAACCTTCCTATAGCTAGGATCATATACTTACATTTTTTTGAAAATTATAAAGGCGAATTTAATCTCGAATTTTTTGGCCCTTACCGAACATAATTGTCAAACTCGAACTTGAACTCGAACCTTGTGACTTAAGCCATATGTACTTGCTTTTCACTCTTCGACATTATTGAAGCCTTTAGGAATCTCTTTACAAAATTATGATCGCCTTAAAGATTTTGTTGAAGCTTATGCCCAATATGACGTTTGAAGTTGTCCATTATTCATTTCATACTCAAAGCTTATGGGCTAGTTAGAATGTTGAAGAGATTTCTATCTAGACCTGGAAAGTGATGTTACAATAAATTCCACTTCCTAACCCATGTGTATAGAAACTTCAGGAATATGCATCTACAAAATGTCAAAAACACATTATTATTGTGAAAAACATAGATATTGTATCTGGATTCGTAAATGTTGTACATTAAACTATATGCGTCAGGCCACTTAACATGGTTGTGGCTGCTTTGCCATAGTTTCCATTGCTTATAATTTGAATTCCTTGCTTTCTTCTCTTTCCATTGACAAATTATTCTTCTGATGCAATTGATATTTCAGAGCTACCAATAAATTGATAGACTTGTACAATTGTATTAACTAGATGAACTGATTCTCAGGTACCATACATTTTAAGTCATAGTAATGGTTAAGCATTAAAGGACTCATGATGCTATTAACTGGCCTAGTAATTAATGCTGGTTATTAGACAGAAGTCTTAACAGTTACTGCCTGTCTTTGTACTGGTCGCAATCAAATCTGACTTATTGAAAGAGCAAACTAAGCTTTTAGTTCCATGCGGGTTGATCTCCTGCTTTCTTAATTGCCTTTAGATGACTTCATTTGCAAACTTAGTTATTTTAATGCATCTTGTGACTACAGATGTAATAGATTGATTATCACGAACCTCCTCTAATGTGAAAGTCTGGGCTTGAGTGCAGTATGGAGGCAAGGCCCAGTCTAAGAGCAAAAGGGATAACTGAGTAAGCTGGAGTAAAAAATCATTATAAAAAATTGCAAAATGATTTCTTATTCATGTTTCTTTATGTACTTACCATTGTTAAGATTTTCTTTACAGGTATTCCATTTCATGTCAGAAATAAACATTAAATGCCTAAGATGAACAGGCTCTCCCAACAGGCTTTCCCAGCTTAAGAATGACAAATATATAATATTATGTAAATTTCCTTTATTAGCTGTATTATCAGCATGACCACACAAATGTCAATTCTAAAATATAGGTAAAAATATGAAATGTCCGAGTGTCTTCCTAGGGGAGATTCTGTGATGTCTCCTTTTTGAAATAGGATTTAATCACAAATTTAAAATATAAGAGATGAAAAATAAAATTTAAATTAAAAATAAAAAAGAATAAAATTAAAATATAACATAATTAACATTTAATCAAGTTAATAAAGGATCAAAAGACATGAAATATACTAAAATGAGTAATCTACTTTATATACCCTTGTGTTTCTCTTTTTAACCCTTTCACCATATAATGAGATAAAGCCCTGAATTCCTTTCCACGTAAACTAAAATGGTGGAAAATTTACGTTGATGACAAACAATTGGAAGAATTCTGTTCTCATAGCAACATTTTAAAACTATGTTACACGGGGACGTTTTTCTTGTCCCTAGGGGGCTCGTTTCCATCCTGGAAATGTTTCGGGGACAGTTGGACGAAAAGGGGACGCCCCCCCAGCCGTCCCCGATTTCCAAACACAACAGGAAATGCCCCTTGACATTTGGGGACGGCTAGCCATCCCCAAAATGCCTAGGGGATGCCCGAAACATCCCCGATTTGTCCCCAAAACGAAAAAGCGCCCCCTATGCATTTGGATGATTTCTGGCATTAAAAACAAAAAAAATCACTTTTTTCGGGCATCCCCGATCTGTCCCTAAAACGAAAAAGCATCTATGCATTTCGATGAATGACATTAAAAAACAAAAGAAAAACACTTTTTTTTCAAAATTCTTTTTGCGAAAGCGGCAATGTGGGAGGGCACAAGGCTCGAATTTGTGTCCACAAACGATAAAATTCAAATGAAGTTCGGCATGGGAAAAGATTCAGCAATAAAATTCACGATTAAATATGTTTAAAATTTTAATATTAAATAATAAATTTAAAATATATTAAAAATTAAAATTAAAAATCTAATATTTAATTTAAATTTTTTAATATTCATCATAATAAACATATTAAGTTTTACTGTTTTACGTATAAGTTTTACTGTTTTACAAAAGAAGTTTAGTTTTATGGGCTGTGCCTGTAGCTATTTATGTTGATAGACCATGGTTTTGATGTTTGAGACTAGTGTTACAGGACTCTGGACTCGGACTCGGACTCGGCCGAGTTCGGGCTCCAAAGTTTTTCTGGCTCTGGACTCGAACTTGGCCGAGTCCAACAGAGTCTTGCTCGGACTTGCCAAGTCCAAGGACTCTCCGAACTTTGCGAGTTCAGCTGTCTGGACTCTGTCGCGGCCAGCAATAAATAAGGCAAAATTTTTTTTTTTTAATTAATTTTATTTACTTTTTAATGAACACAATGTATGGAAAATAACATAGTGTTTCATTAAAATCTAGTAGTACCACATCTAAACATATTTTGGCTTCTATTAACCAATAATGTGTTTGGTCCTATGGATGTGTCTTCCAATGGAAAATCTAATGTTATAATTATCAATTATTTCTCGAGATATACATGTACTTACTTTCTAATACATAAGTCTGATGTATTTTCTATGTTCAAAGAATTTAAAGCACTTGTTGAGAAACAAATAGATAGAATAGGCTTTGAAAACAAATACTAGTGTTGAATATTGCTCTATAAATTTTGACGATTATTATAAAAATTCAGGAATTGTTTTATAAAAAACAACTCCTTATACTTCACATCAAAATAGGCCAGAAAAAATGGATGAATGAAACTTTCATAGACAGAGCTACTTCTAATTTTACTGTGTATTAGATAGATTTTAGAGGACTTAAAAAGCTAAATTGGGGGTGGCAATCATCAATGAGGTGAAACGATGTATGGCTGAGCTGTCAGTTCACAATGAGGATGAAGTGATAGAGAATGCTGATGGTGAGATGCAGGGATTGTTGTATGGGTGAGATGACTTGGAGGATGTTGTTGTTAAAGCTCTATGAAAATAAGCTTAGGTTCTCAATTATTGTGTATTTGATGTTAATTGACTAAATGATGCAT